>SCDY01000237.1:0-77603 GCA_004143825.1 Drosophila micromelanica
TGTAAACGAGCTGAAATGTTTATAGAACCAGATCGCAGGGTTCAGGGTATCTCCTAGTCGGGCGGCCCCGACTAGAGCCTTCTCACTTGTTATATTTTAAAACGTTATTCAGCTTTTAATTTACCAATAAATTGTTCAACATCTTTAAGTTTCTTGAACCAATTTTTCTATTGAAAAATAAACATATAATTGGCAAAATAAGAATAATTTATTATAAATTTAAAAAAAACATATGTTAGTCTTACATTACATTGCAGTTTCTGGGAAAAGTACACAACATTTCATTGTGTAAACTATCAATGTAGCAGATTCTTCCTATTTTGTTAAAATCATTTTATATATTTAATGCAGCTTCAATTTAAAATGAGATACTATTAATTTAAGTAATAATGTTAATTTAAATATATATATATATATATATTACATAATAGCAATAATTATAAAAAAGAATAGTTGAAAAGCTCTATATTTGTCAGTCGTAATGAACATCTCAACATTAATATCGATATTTTAAACTGAAATATCGAATGGCCTTTCGATATAATTTAGGGTGGCCCTGTAGAAACTCTACTAAGTAATCGCCACATGCAACGCAAGTTTAAATTTTAAGAAATTCACATGTTTTTAAATATGTATCAAAATATAACAAATATAAAATTACATCATATTGCTATAAATAAAGGGTTATTTAAAAGAAAACGATGCCTGGCTTTTTGATATTGTCTTTGAAGTCGTTGCAGCCGCGGCCGTAAATCATTCGCTGCGATTAAAGATAACAACTTTTTTTTCCTCTTTCTTTTACATCTCTCCACATTTTTCCAGTTATTTAATGGCTCGTTCGAGTATTCATTACTCAGAATAATCTGATCAGGGTCGCTGCCCATTTTGAACTTATTTGCAAAACTTCTCGGGCCAGCCTGCGGCATTTTTGGGACTTCATTTCCGTGGTAACGACTCCTTTGGGTAGATGGATTCTTCATCAGGATGCTTTCAAGACGTGCTGCGTTCGGAGGAGCTGCTTCGTATCGCCTTTTGTTTAGTTGCTGTTGCTGTTGTTGTCGTTGGCGCTGTTGCCGTTGGAGTCGCGTATTTTCCCGCTGCATTTGATGCTCCTCGCGCACCTTCTGCTCCAGTTTTTGCTCCTCCCTTAACGCTGCAGCCAGGTACTCGTCCGTGTAATCCTTGCCAGGTGGTTGAAAGCCAAAGTAGAAGCCATGACTTTTCCTAAATGGCGACTGCGTTGTCTGTAAGAGCTTCGGTTTGTCCAGTCTCTCTTCAGTCTTTTCTTCAGGCTTTTTGTCGGAAGAGTTCGACGACGCTGCCTCAATCTTCTCAGTTGGCCTCTCCGTTTTCATGGCCGGCGTCGTTGTCTTTCTGGTCTCCGTTGTCGTTGGCTCTGGTGCCTCCGTTGTCGTTGCCTGTCGGTCATCCCCGGCCGGTTTGTTTTTACAGGATTTCGCCGGCCATCTTTTTTGTATCAGAACTTCCAAAAGCTCCAGTTTCTTCGCAATGAGCAGCGCCCGATCTTTCATTATGCCTGATATTTGCAGCAATGCAGCCTGATCTATCCGCTTTTCCTTTTTCCTACAACTTTCCTTTTTCTTGGTGGTGGGTGCAGGGGAACTAGGTCGAGTTGTAACCGGCGGCTCCGTAGGGGGACTCTCTGTAGTTGTGGTGGCAGCCTTGGTCGTCGCTATTGGCTTCAACGTGGGTTTTTTCTTGGGATTCTTGCATAGAAAAACAGCCTTGGATAAAGGAGCTTTCTTTTTCCCATTTTTTCGAGCATCACCTTTCAGCGATTCCTCAGCCCGATTCCGCTGGAAGTTCAGCTTCATCGTGTGCTCGAACTGACGATCGGCGTCATCATTTTGAATCCGTTCAAGGCGGCGCCGTTGCTGCTCCTGCTCCCGGACGAAGTCCCGTTTCGCCGTTAGTGCCGATGACGCGAGCAGATCCTCCTTCTGCTCGTCACTGTACCGATTGTTATGTGTTAACCCGAGGAAGAACGAATCCGGGACAGTGCTCTTGAAATTGTTCCTGTCCAGCTGATCGAACAATACGGTGGGATCATTGGCGCCCATAGTATGACGACCAGGCTTCACCAGCGGCCGATGAACCGTCCGATGTTCCCCGCCATAGTCGTGGCACAAATTATTTCCACTGCCAGGCAGTGCGTGAAGCAGGATTACAACAATTACCATTACTATAATCCGGAATCTGTTGTGTCTCGGCTTTGACATTGTTTTCAAAAACACATTTTATCGATCAAAACTCAAATAAATGTGCTTTTCCATATCCACTGAACCAGGTTTTTTGTTTTGTCGAATTCCATTCCATTCCATTTCATTTAAAATATTTGGTCACCCTTTATTCTGTTTGGTTCATCAGTCTTGTTTATTATTATATTTTATTAATTTATTTATTGAAATAGATTTTTTATTTCATTCGATAGATTTCAAACTTATTTTGAATGTTAGACATTATTTTCGATAATTCATTGGAAAGTGTCTCTAAATCTTGATATTCGGGTCAAAGTTACAAGCCATTAAAATAATTTTATTTTATTTCGGATTGTTCAAATTCATGTAACACTCGAAAAACTAAAGTATTGAAATTTTAAAGCATAATTTTTTTTACGAAACACAATTAGTGTTGATATACCACTCGTATATTAACTTGTAGTTAGTAAGTTCACGCCCTCTAGGAGTCTGAAAAATCGATAACTTATCGATATATTCAAAATAACGATAATAATTATAAAACTTTATAAGATGTTATTCTTCAAGAATATTTTGCATATTGAATACCTTTCTATAGTTATTTAATGATGTTTTGTTTATTTGCGATTTTTAGCTGGGTCCATTTCCTTTTGGCTGCATCTTTTATCTGCTGCGAGGGTCATCCGAGCTGAGTCTTGTGCGGTACTCCGGCGGTAAATTGATGTAACATGAGTGTGTGTATAAGAATAAAAATAAATCGTAATATTTGTTACGGCATCTCTCAATTGGATATCTCTCAGTCGGGCACTTCCGATTAGACTACAAATACAACTTGTGGTATTTTCTAGCATTTTCTTATCTTATTTTCTGTTTCAAATCTAATTAGAATGCATATTCTATAAGCTAATTAGAGCAGTGCGTTTGGGCCGCGCAACGCCGGGTAGCTAGTTAATAATTTATAATAGTCTTGCGCTTTTGTTTCTTATTCTAACTAAATTACAATAATAAATGCAATTTGCAACTATAAACACATGGGTTGGGGAGGGGGCCTGGTGTTTATGACGCAAACATTTGCTACTGCATTGCTGCAAGTGCAAAGCCAATTCACCGTCCACTGGAAGGGCACTGGAACTGGACTGGAACTGGACTGGAATTGGCAGCGACGTTGGTGACTCAGTTGCTGTCGCAGCCAGCGTGTCAGACAGTCCAATTTTCCACATCAAACGCGACAGAAGAGCCAGGAATAAATACACGGACAGAATAAATACACAATTTGGCATAAAAAATTAAATACACTTTGAGTGCCTAAAAACATAATTCCGGATTCGAGATACGTTTCCGTTTCCGTGTAATCGGTGTCATGTTTTCGTGTTTCGCAAAGATTTCGTAACTTTTTAAATGCCACACAAACGCAAAAGGCACAAAAACGAAAACTAAAAAGATAAATAACAAATTTAATCATTATAATATAGATAATCGATAGAGTAGTGCATCTGTGCCTTATAGACTGTACTTTGTGCCATGACTGTCCCCAATATGCACACCAAAATAATTATATTGATTTTGTTTTTCTATAACGGTTCCTACAATTGGAGTAAAAAGTTCTAAGCTCAACGCCCCAACAAATACTTCACCCCACCCCCCCCACAGGCGGTGTCCGTCTGCGTCTGTGTGCGTGTGTGTGTGTGCGTGTGCCGTGCCGTGCGTAACTGTGTGCGTGCGAAATAACGGGTAAGTTTCTCATTGTAATTATTCTCATCTATTATTATCGACAACCCCTGGCCCCTGTGTCGCCCTAGTCGAAGTGTCCAGTGTTTTTGCTATTCTTATCGATTTTGTAATTTCGCCATGAAAAGCGCATTGGCAACAACAGCCCCCCAGCAGGACTCACAACAACAAGCAGACAACAAAGAAACTGCCCCCTTTACACGCCCATTTCTTTACCCATGAAAAATGCTCAAAACATCTGTGCACCATGGGTTTGGCTACAGTAGCGGTCGACAATATTGTATACAGCTAGAAAAAAAGGGCAACTAGCATCTTTGTTCAAAGTCAAAACGTATACGAATGGAATCTATTGCATTATAAATGAACATTGATCTGATTTGAGATTTTGATAGTTGCAGCATATAAATATCAGATGTATATCAATAAATAATATAATATAATAGAGTAAAAAATCAAATTGTGACTCATCCAAAATACTGCACTTATCATATATTTGAATACAGGTACTGCGTATTATCAATTTGAAATCAGCTACATAAATCACTTAGAGTCAAGACCCTAGCCCTAACGACCCATCTGGTTTATTTAGGACGCCAGTGTATCAAAACCATTGCACTCTCAGTCGTTGTTCCATTTTCCTTGCCTTTGTTACGAACCAAAAGCAAAATTTTCCATCATATTCAACTGGAAATTCCACGGAGTTCACGCGCCTGCGCCCTGATCCATCAGGCACGCAATGTTTTGATAGTAAAAACGAAAAACAGACCGAGACTGAACCGAGGCTGAATACGAGACCCAAAGCTGGGCAGCATGCGTTCAAAATTGTTTACAAATACGTGGCCTGCCACGTGGCACGTGGCGCAAATCGACGGCCATTGGAAGAACGAGGACCAAGCACGCGACTTTACATATGCGTAAATGAATCTGTGGAAGGTGGGTGGGCTTGGTGGCTGGGTGGGTTGGGGTGTTCTTGGTAACTCGGTTTTTTTTTCTGCTCACGCACCGGCCGGCTTCAATATTGAATTTCTTTGGGCCTACACGTCTCGATGACGTCGGTGATGTGGCGACATTGAACTACTTACATTAGAACATATACATATATACATATGTATGTGTGTATGCATATGTCTAACAGCTCCTATTGAGGGTTAGTCTTAACACAAAGCTCATGTTTTTCATGACGTCAACGGGGGCTTATTTACGGCCTACACAATTCAATATGTGACTCCTACACAGCCCATAAATAAGAAACCTCCTCCAGCCACAACCTTCAATCGAGGTCTTGTCAATTTCAATACAATGTAGCCAAAAAGAATGTAAAAAAATTTAACAAATTTTAAAATTTAAAAATAGTATATTAAAGCTTGTTTAATTACCTTTTCATAATGGATTTTATTTAAAATAAAAGAAATAAAAAAATATAAACAAAAAAAAGCTCAAAATTTTCGCAACATTTATATTCGGTTTTTTCTTGTAAAATAATTTCCCTTTAAATTAGATTTTGAAAACCTGGTTCACAAATCAAATCTAGAGGCACAACGTTGAATTTAATATATTTTTAAGTTAAATTGTCTAATGACCTTCTTTACAGATTATCCACATCTGTTCTCAATCCTAAACAGAGTATTGCGCAGTTTTGGGCATTCGACTGCAAAATATTTCGTTGTTTACTTTATTGCCTAACTTCCGGCTCACGTGGCGTATACTTTATGTATGTTTTCGAATGTTAGTTAAATAAATCACAGCTGAAAAAAATGCCATGGTTCCGAGTTTTAAGCGACGCATTAATTTGTTATTAATAAGTTATTAATTAAATGAATTTATGCTAAACGTGCCCTCAAACTCGCTTGGCAAATGGCGTACAAATGTTATATAAATATATTCAATATTCGAAAGGTATAATGTATTGAATGTAGCCGACCTTGGGGCTGCAATTTTTGCAATTGTGTGTGCCACAATTGTTGCCAGCATTCATTTATGTTTGTGCCGGCTGTTTAATTTTTAATTGCAGACAAAATGTTTGTCTTTTCGAGAAACAAATGCAATTCGCTGCGACGCAAAAGCGCACCTCAACTATATGGCAGCTATATAAAAATATTTCAGATGAACGAAATTGTGGCATTAGACATTGTTTTCAGACATTGGGCATATGCACTGACATTGGTTAGATAATCACCGTAAACAAACTAAATAATTTTCCACTCAAGATTAAACGAGCCCATAAACAATATGCACAATGTTAGATAAAGTATGCAAATTCATAAACCAAATAAAAATGTAGACATTTAACTGCGTTACTACGCAATTTCTACACGTATTCCAAGTAGAGATAAGTAAACTAAATTAATCAGATTAAACAAATAATTTCATCATTATAAATAAAACAAATTACATTAAACATGTTTTTATTTTTGTATTTTGAGCTAATCTGTTCATCTCGTTTCTTTGCAGTATCAAGCAGTTATCAGTTATCAAGCCCTATTTACCACCCACATCAGATACACAAAAAAAACACAAATAAACCTCTTCACCCGATGTTTTTGTTTACACAACAAAACCGAAAATAATATTGAAACGATTGTGCGTAGCAAAACAAACGTCGCGTTAACTTTCGCGTTGGCTTCCCTCGACTCGGATCCGTTGTTTTGATTTGAAGCCCTGTGGAATTTTTTTTGTGAAGCTTTTTTGCGTCATAAATTGAAATATTTGTTCGTATTTCGTCTGTAGTCGAACGTAGAGCGAAAACAGAAGCAGAATCTAGCCAAAGCAGAACAGCGAAACTGTGCCAGCGCCGTCGCTGCGTCCCTTGCCGATATCCGAAGACAATAAAATCGCGATCCCGCATCGCACCACCATCGGCGGACGTACGTGTATGTGTATATAAGCACGCTCGTATCGGCGAACTGTGTGCATTCAGCATTCGACTTCGAAACACACTTCGTCGCCAGAAGAGCTCAATTTTCAGTCGTAACTCGCCTCTCGTTGGAAACGGATCAGGCTACGGAACAGTGCCGGAAAAAGCGTACGCGAAAATAGTCAAGTGCAAACGGATTTATGTAGAAACCGTACTAAATTGTAACTATCAAGCTGACCAAGTGCTAAAAAAAATCCACTTCGATGTCGATTAATTCACCAATATTGTTAAAAAACTCTGACCTGCATTGAACAGGCAAAAGCGAAAAAACAACAAACTTTTTTAAAAAGAAATCCCTAAAATTTGCTAATAAAATAGCAACCAAAAAAGAAACAACAAAAACTTCTGTTATCTGCGGCAAGCAACAATAAGTTGTTTGCTTTTTAGTTAACGTTACGTTATTTTTTATTTTATTTGTGTTTTTGATCGAAAAACACCAAAGTTTAAACAGTTTGAGAGCAATTGTTGCCAAACTGTAAATCGCCGAGCGTTCAATTTGTTTGTTATTTGAGACTCTCCAACAAGCGCAACAAGGAAAACTCGTGTGCACCAGTGTAGGAACATTCACAAGATAAACAAAGCACACACTACACCAGGAACAGCAATTTGTTTATTGGGCTTAGGCCATTGTATGGGTAAGTCAACTAGTCATATTAATATTTATTGCAAATGTATAGTGGACGCTCGATAAAAAGAATTGGCAATTAAAAGATAAAGAAAATAAATAGAAAAAAATACTGTTCGAAAAATGTAGTTTTTATTGCTACAAAAATTTATTGTACATGAAAAAATGTAAAAGTTGCTTGTGTACACAATTTATAATATTAAAGTGCAATGCATTTATTTAATGAATTTAATTATGGTCGAAAGCAGCACGTTCAGTAATTGTATATTTTCAATAATTAAAATGTTCGCTGGAACTGAAACGTTTTAATTAACGAGCGACCACTGTATAGCATGCATGCATGCAATTCCCGTTACAAATTAGAAATACATCTGCACACATAATTGAATACTCGAAGATAGAAAACTGACTTTTTTGGCATTTACAGTTTGTGGGTCACTGATAGGCAGACGTTGCACAGCAACAGGTTGAGCGAAACAATTTTAGATTCGTGCACAGACCTCGACAATGTTTATTTTCGTATTTTTAGACAACAGCCATAGACGAGAAACCTTTACACAGTTCTGAGACCTAAAAATCTGTATAGACAGTTCAAAGGCCTCACACAACGATTTACTCAGAATATGATGACTAAACAGATAATAGGGTGGAAACGGAAAAAAACAAGGCGTTAATTTGTAAAGTTCCAGATAACATATTTTGACTCACGTGTATATTTACAAACAAAGCAAATATGTGACGCAATTTCGTAACTAGTCACAATGGGGTAAAAACCTTCGGAGTAAATCAGATAAGTGCAGGATGACGTTGAACCCGCACTCAATTTGCCAGCCAGACGAAAGTGGAAGGTGAACTCGTGATGGCGTGCGCTGGACACGTGCCTGCTCCCCGCTAGCCCCACTTTCTCCTCAAAACTTGGCACCATCCGGTGCTCCAACACTTGGTTTCCAAGTGAACTTGGCAGCTAATCAGCTGGTGCCTCACTTATCAGCACTTGAGGGCAATGGGCATATATAACAACAGCATGCATACATCATAATAATAACAAGTGGATTATTACTCTTTCCTGTCGCTCTTGATAAGCATTGTAGTTTTATTTCTGTTTTTAACAACTAACCTCAGATCTTTATGACTGATAATTGTACAGTTTCGTAACGTTAAACAACATTAATCAGAGCAGACGTTAGCAAAGGTCATTTTAGAGATTAAGGACAGCTAAAACTGCGCCTAATGATCCTGGTCTACCTGTCGACCTGTAGAAGGGCAATTTAAAAAAAAAAACCATTTGAAAATAATTGGGAGATAATAATAAGAGGTCATTAGCGAAAGATTACAAAAGGTACGTAATAAAGCCAGACTGTGATACGGGTTCGAAAGCTATACCAGCAGTACTATTCAAAAACAAAAATAAAATATAATACATTAAAAAGTAACCCATATTTTTTGGTGTCACGAATGCGATTTAGAGTTAAATCGTTATTTTTTAGTTAATCAAGTACAGTGTTAATTTTATTTAATCTTTCAGCTATTTTGTTGACCTGGAACAATTCATTTCATGCAGCTGTTGTTCAGGCTGAGCCATCAAATTAGTAAAAGGAATTTGTTCGATTGAACAGCTGAATAACTTATAATTGAAGAGTTTCGTTCACTTTTCACTGAATCAGTTCAGTAATTCATATTAATTGCCTGTTCGATAGAATTTGTTTTGAAAGTAAACGTTACAAATCTAAGAATTTCGTTTTTGAGTTATAAAAATTATGAATTTGATAGCCAGAGTCATTAATTATAAAAGAAAATATGCAAATTGGTTAAATATTTGTTCATGCCAAAAACTCAGAGAAACATGAAGTAGAAAATTTAATTGTGGTATATACATTTTAAGATTTTAAAAATCAAGGGTATGACAATGGATTTTCTATATGAATATTCTATATATACAAATATTCGTTTAGCACTTTGTACTTGTAAAAAGAATGTTGATAAATTTAAAGAGAAAATTAAAATTAGTGTTTCATTTCCATTTTTTTTTTTTTTTTGTAAAATAGATCAGTCTAAACTATCAACGAAATTTGGAGACGAGCCGGACCTCCTGTTCAACCGAGCGCAGGGCCGGAATAGTCTGCAGAGTCTTGGAGCCAGCTCAGCCGCTGTTGCAGCCGCCCAAGCATCTTTGAATCCAAGCGTCAACGTAGCGCGACAATTCGCCAACATTCAACTAGAGGCAACATTCAATGACTGTGAAAGTGGCTACGTGCCCACCGTGGGCCGCTGGGGAGCCGAATGGCCAAGCTGACTCGCCGCAGGAGACGGCCAGGGCCACGGCCAGGATGGAGCAGCATCGCCCGGTGATGCCAGCGAGGAGGATGGCATCTGTGGCGCTGCTGCTGCTGCTGGCGGAGGAGGAGCCGCCGGTGGGATTAGCTCCACGGAGCACCAGCTGGCGGATGCGATGCGTGGAATGGGATTGACTACGAGCGCCGATTATGCTCATCATGAAAAGCAAGCTGAAAAGCCAAGCAGTTGCACCTCGACGCGCACACCCTCAACCTCCAGTGAGGAGGACGACGACGATGCCGCTGAGGAGCAGCAGTGGACGCCAGCCAACCTGACATCGGTGGCATCCGCATCGAAGCGCTACTCCGACATCATCCAGCTGCTGGAATGGCAGCAGCCACCAACGGCAGCGCATCAGCAACAGCGGCGTCCAGTCGCCAACTGGGCCATGGCGGATGGCTACAATCTAAGCGCCTACCATCAGATCAACGGCGTCTGGCCCCTGGGCCATCCGTTGCCGCTGCCCGACTGGGCCAGCGCCGAGGAGTCGGCCAAGGGCACGCTCATATTTGAGAACGTCTGGCACTACGAGGAGCTCAACAGCATTGTGGAGACGGCGCTGCAGCGCATGCTGGAGGAGACCCACTACAATACGGTGAATCTGTTTGTGGACTTCTATCGCAGTTTCAAGCGCACCCGTCGCTCCGATCTGCGCAGCTTCTTTCAGTTCTACGATGTGCCCATCAATCGTCGCCATCACATGTGCGTCTCCCTGGCCTTCGAGATCATAGCACGGCTGGTGCAAATGTTTCCGCAGCTGGAGCAGTATCTGTATGTGGTGTCCTGCGAGGAGCAGGTGGCCGACTGCAACGACTACGTGCAACTGGACGAGGAGTTTGGCATGAACTCGGCCGATGCCGGCGTCGAGAAGGAGCACGTCATGGTTGCCATGCGTTTTGCGATCGGCGAGCGTCGTGGAGTCATGATCCTGGACCCCGGCTATCATGTGGGACGCGCCGTGACCGTAATGTGCGATCAGAGCTATCCACACACAGGTAATGCACATACTCACAATCACTGGGAATCATGTTAGCTAACTTACGTTTCCCTCCAGGCTGGTTCAACCAATCCAAGGAGCCCCATCTGCAGCGTGACTACTGCTACAGCTTTAGCCAGCACAGCGCCAAGTTCGTGGAGTGGAAGGAGCGCGAAATACGCGGCGACGAGGCCAGCTTCAAGACATCGCTCATCTACATTGCCCAGGAATACCTGACCGCCGTTGATGTGACCGTCCGCCGTAATCTGGTTTACAATTTCCGGTCGCTACTCTCACGCGATGCCAAGGGACGCGTCTACGCCGGACTCTACTTCCCGCTGGTGGCCAACGTGCAGGAGGCGCATCTGACACTCTTCTACGACGGTCCCAGTGAGCAGCGCGTCAAAGTCAAGCTAATGTTTAGCGCCTTTAAAGTGGCCAAGGGCAAGGTAGGCACTTGAATCGAACAATTATAATTCCATATATATCTAAACAATCTGTTTAATATGCAGCAACTGCCCGATTATGTGTCCCAACATCTGTCGAAGCTGTCGCCACAGCTGAACATGTCACAGCATGAGCTGACGGAGCTATGCAAGTCCCTCTGCGAGGTGGTTTCCGATCAGAACTTTATTAGCCAGGTCTTAACCATTAACGATGATATCGGCGCTATGTCCATAGAGAATTGACAGTTAAAGCAGCCTAAGAATGCCGCTGCGAGCCCCGAAAAGGAGACTGTGGAGCACCACGACGAAGCAACTGCAACTTAGACCTGGAGTTTAAACTTAAAATACATTTTTTCCATTTTTAAAACAAAAACTATTACAAAACAAAATTAATTTTTTTAGAAATTAGGCGCACCTACAAAAAATATATTTCAATTTAGTAATATATATATCTACGTATAAAGAATATATACAATTATATAAACACAAAACCTACACACATAAACAGACACTTTTAAAACCCTTGTATTATTTAGAAAATGAAAGTTTAACAAAGAACAAAGTACGAGTAATATATTTTCCATTTCTTCTACTTATAATAAACAATTTAAACTATATAAAAACATTAGTTGACATAATAATTTTGTTAATGCACTGTAACATTTTTGTTTAATAAATAATTGCAAAATCAGCTAGCTAAAATAACGAGTTTTCTTTATCATTACAAAAAAAAAAAAACAAATTTGTACAATTTCAAATAAATACAAAAATGGTGCCACAACTTTCTAAAGTGCGGAATTGTGCAGTTGGTATTATTTATTCGGAAACCAATATTTTTCGTCTAATAGCGTACGGGCACACTGAATGCCGGCTGCCAAACAGCTGTTAGTTGACGTTTTTAATTGTAAATTAGGTATTTGTCAGCTTAACGGCTGATTAAAAGATTATTTGTACACTTTTGTAGAAAATACAAATATTCCGAGCTTCACTTTCCAGTTACTTTTACAATTTATAATTAAAATTCAAATCTATTTGAAGGGGTGAGTTGTTTACATATGGTTAAATCATGTGCCGGCATCGACACCTGTTGTCCGCCGTTCAAGAGCAACAAAAACACAAATTGAAAAAATTAAAATCAGGTTCTAAACAGAAAACGAGCGCGCGAAACTTAAACGATTTAGTTGTCTTTTGAATTTCTTGCCGTACGGTTGTGTTTCGGAACCGGTTTACCGTGCCATTCAATTTGGAAACGTGACGTGCTGCGTCAAACGCAGGCAGAAATTCAAACTATTTACCTTTTAACTAAAAAGGTTGTCAAATATTAGCATAGACAAAAGTTTCGCCACGCAAGTGCATAGAAAACGCATCAGCCCAAGATATTTTTGAGTGTAAGTAAGTGTGTTTTCGCAGTAAGTAATTAAATTCAAAGGGTCTTATGCACTTGGGCGGAGCAACAATAGAAATAGAAAGTTAACAAAATGCAAGGTGGCTTCATTTTTTTTTTTTGTTGACGGAAGTCAAAGACGCCGCAAAAACATTTCATGAGACTCTCGCACTCTCTCGCTCACGCACACGCACACAGATACACGCATACATGACATTATTTAGTGGGTTATTTGGTAGCCCTCTTCGCACCTCTGGAACTACCATTAGTTACATTTCACATGTTTGTCGTCTCTTCGACGAGCGTGTTTAGCTTTTGGCCCATTCTTTTTAGCTTTTTGACTTTGGCTCTTCAACTTTCATTCCCTATTTTTTCTTCTTTAATTTGCATTTTATGTGTCGCCTCAGTTGTTGTTTTTTAGAAACCACAGCTAACTGGGCCATAATTTTATACCGCTTGTGGATTTTAATCATACAATAATTACTTTGAACAGAGCCTGCCAACTGAAGTCAAAGTGTATTAATTAAATTCAGCATTCATTAAATCAAACACAAGGTAATTAAATAATATATAAAGTAAATTACTAACGAGACCTAAACTAGTCGTAATCCATAATAGGGGTAATGTAAATTACAATTACAAAAAAACTTGTAACACTTGAAAAAAAACCAGTCATTTTCAACGTAAATATTTAGACTCAAAGTAAATGTTTAACTTCCATTAAGCACGATTCGCGCTAATTTCAACTACATTCTTGTTATGCGTATTTTGTACTTTATGTTAAACATTATGTGCAGATTAACCTTAAGAATTTTATTATAGAAATGTTATTGAAATTTTAAGAAAAATATTAAATATTTTTAAATTTGAGTATTGACATTGAAAGAGCGTTTTCTCCAAGTGTACTTGAACAATTGTTTTGCTGACTCAAGTCGAGTGTTGCAAAAGTGCCCTCAAAGCGCAGCTGAGTGCAGCTGGCTCTGCAAACAGTTACTAATTGTTATATGTGTGTATGTGTGTGCTATGTAGATATATGCATGTATGTGTATATGAATGATAATTATCAATACTTTATAAACTCGATTGCTTCTTATCAGAGTCCCCTCGGCGATCTTTGCACCCTCATAATATTATGACTGTTTCTAAAACTATGTTTTCTTATCTCCACAGTTCCGATTCACACAAGCTCACACACACACACACACACACACATAAGATGTTGCTCTTGCTGATAATCATCAGTGTTGTAATATGCGGATTTATGTTCAGCAAAACGACCAAAGGAATACCCAAATCCTGGTTCGAGTGGAAAACCGAGTTTCGTTATCAGTATTTGGGCATTGCGGGACTTGTACACGATGCGCAGTACGCGTGGAGGGATCGCGTGGGTATGTGCCCGGAGCTTCTGATGCAATTAGCCGTCTACACAATTAATCAACGCGATTGTCTATCTAACTATTTTTAAGCACTCTACAAGCAACCGGATCGCATTGCTGTCATCACGGGCGGCAATCGCGGCATTGGGCTGCGCATTGTTGAGAAATTGCTGGCATGTGAGATGACTGTCGTAATGGGTAAGTGGACTTGTGGACGCGACTTGACCAATTGAACTTTGTCATACATCAATCAATGTATCCAATTAGATATTCTACTAACACTTTTTTTTCAATCGTACCAAGCGAAAAGTGGATACAAAAAAAAGGTTGGACAGGCGCATGCCTTGCATTAGCAATGAGATCGAATGAAACAGTTTCTTTTTGGTTAAAATTTCTACAATATTAACAACACCCACACTAAAGATCCACACTCGCAACATGTTGCCAGTGCGGCTGCAATGTGGCTAGCAACCAAAATAATTTACTAGTCAATGTATTGCATACTTTTAAGCTGACAAAGCAAATTTGGTGTTCAGTGCTGTATAACGCAAAACCGCAAAATTTTTTAACATGCCTGTGCTAAGAATAGCGCGGGCTATTTAAAATTAGCTAAGCGCGTTTGAAATTTAATTTCAGTTTTTACTTTATTGTAATATATAATTTCCTACGCTTCTGAATTCCTCCCACTCCCTATAAAGTACACAAAACTACTACTTACTACTTGTGACCGAATTTGAATTTAACAAACTATTGTCACTTCCATTTTAACTTTTGCAGGCGTTCGGGATCCGCGCAGTGCCGAGTCCGCCGTTGGTGCCATTGTCGATCTTAGCCAGACGAAGGGCAAACTGATCTGCGAGCAGCTCGATGTGGGCGATCTGAAGTCGGTGCGCGCCTTTGCGCAGCGCATCTCGCACAAGTATCCAAAGATTGACCTGTTGCTGAACAATGCGGGCATAATGTTTGCGCCGTTTAAGCTGACTGCCGATGGCTACGAGTCGCACTTTGCCATCAACTACTTGGGCCACTTTCTGCTGACCCACCTCCTGCTGCCCAATCTGCGTGCTGCGGGACGCGAGGGCAAAAACGCGCGCATTGTGAACGTGAGCTCCTGTGTGAATCTCATTGGACGCATCAACTACAAGGACATCAACGGACTGTAAGTGAATAGTTGGCTACTTAACGCAGCTTTTCTCTGATTCTGTTTCTCATTTTGCAGCAAGAACTACTATCCGGGAACCGCCTACAGCCAGTCGAAGCTAGCGCAGATTCTGTTCACACGCCACCTGCAAACGCTGCTGGACGCGGAGAAGGCCCATGTGCAGGTGAATGTGGTGCATCCGGGCATTGTGGACACGGATCTGTTCGAGCACTCCGCCACCACGGCCGTGCCGTTCTTCAAGAAGCTGTTCTTCAAGACTCCGGAGCGCGGTTCCCGCACTGTTGTGTTCGCGGCCATAGATCCATCGATCGAGGGACAGGGAGGCACCTACCTGAGCAACTGCGGCAAGGGGCCAATGCATGCGGACGCCAAGCAGCCGGCCAAGTGCGAACAGCTCTTCCAGCATTCGTGCGAGCTGCTTAAGATCAAGCAGTATGGCAACGGCCAATAAACCCTCTAATTGTGAACTAATCATGGCTTCCCTAACATTCTTCACTTGGTGCAAAGTACTTTTCTAATAAGCAATTCTATCTATATATATACATATAGTCGTCTAATATTAAAATAATTCAATTGCATTGACTAGTACAAAGATGGCGTAATTTTTTGATTTGATATAAGCCTTTAAATATATCGAAATATATCTCGGATTACAAAATACCATCTTATATATGAAGAGTTAAAAACTAAGTAATTTTTGGCATGCCTTCAAATATATGCGGATAATAACGGATAACGGCGGATAAAAAAATCACAACTAAACTACATATGTTAAATCAATTTCAAATTTATTTAAATTAATTCAAATGCAACGCTCCTTAGAATATTCGTTCCGGATAAATGTTACATCAAATTATTCGAGATCGCTTGTGCGATATTTTAATTAACTTGTCTGCGTTGATTGCCATCAGCAGCCCAGCAAAAACAAAATAATGCAATTAAAAGCACAACACGCAAAATGCACTCCGATATTTATGGCGGCAGCTTAAAAGCCGCTGCAGCATCTGCAGCAACAACAACAACAACAACTGTTATATGTCAAATTTGCAAAAGCAAACAATTTAATTTGTGCTCCTCCTCAAACAATGAGCGATTAACATTCAACATTTATGCGGAATTTTAATCGACTTGAGTTACGACTAGAAAGACAGGCATCCAGCCGGGTCCCCAGATGGGTGGATCAATCCAGCAATAGCAACAAGAAACAAGCCAGAATGTTGCTGACTGCGCAATACTCTGTTCACAGTTTAATAAGAAGTTACAAGCAGTCAAAAACCATTCGATTGTTTTTCTTTTATGCTGAGTTTTTGAGACCTGAGTTAAATTATATTTTTTATATTTTATATTATATTATTATAATTTTGTTTATTATATTATTTTATATCAATTTTGTAAATGGCCAATACACCCTTTGTTCACTTTGTGAACAGAGTATCTCAAAACAAAACCCCTGCTGGCTGTCACTTGACGCAGCTGAACTTCAAAGCAAAATCGCTGCCTCGAACATCTCGTAATTGCTGCATATCGGAGAAGTCGTCTGTCTCTGCAGACAGATGGAACCGAGGCACAAATTTAATATCAATGTCGAATGTGTGAAGCTGCCGTTGAATCATTTTTATCATTTTTCGTGGGCGCAGTCATCAATCAAACCACACAACAGACTCCCAGGCTGTCTGTCTGTCCGTCCGTCTGTCTGTCTGTCAGCGGCCCAAATGAAGTCATCTAAAGCCAAGTATGGCTTTGAAAAGTAGACACTGTGCGTGTTTGCCGGACATTAAGAGTGTTGATTGGATTTGGGATCTGCTGATGGATGCCCCTAATGGGGCTTTTAAAAATATAAGATATTTAGATATTATTTACAAGCCATATAGTTATATAAAACGATAGTCAATCGTAAAATATGTATAACGGATTTAAAACAGGTAATGCGGCTTAGCTGGAAAAGTGTAGAAATGAGAATTAATAAGTATTATCTAATTAACAAGTGAGTCGGGATTGCCCGACTAAGAGATACCCTGAAATACTTGATATGCATAATTAATAATTATCAACGCAAAAAAAAATCACTCAAGGGTTTTCGAGCCATAAAAAACTTTTGGCCACATTCACTATCGTTAAATCTGATATATCTGACAGATCCAGTCGATACCAAGTGCATATTTCCGACAATTTTAAAGATAGAGACATTAAATTTGGTTGGTTTTTTAGCTCACCCACGAATCGCGAAATCTTATATCTCCCATGGGTTTAAAACTGAAGATGAAACACAAAAAACCTACATTTTTCAAAATAACAAAGTAAAGAGTATAACGCAGTCGGTTACGCCTGACTGCAGCGTTCTCACCTGCTTTTAATTTGTTAAAAAAAACTGCTTTTTAAAAAACAATAGTCACATTTTTCTATAAAACCTAGAAATGTGTTTTTTTTTTTTTTCAAGTGTATAAATTTGGGCGCATTCAGATGGAAAATCTGATTAATGTTTAAGTGTTTCTGATGTTACAATCTAAGATCACGAATTGATGGCTCATTCATTTATCACACCTTGGGCTTTGTTCCATATAATTCCTGTGGTTGAGCTCGTGAAAATTCTTTGGTGCGTAGATCCGTCGTTGGTAATTGCTAATTCGTGTGGCAATCCCGGCAATAAAGCACCTGCGATCTTTGGGGCCCCGTTAGTGCCATTAATTCTCCAGCCGGAGTTTCTACATGCCACAAGCTGCCCATCTGCCTGACCAGCTGCAGCAGCTGAGTTTGGCTAATGTGCTTTTTATTTAAATGTGGCTCTTCAGTATGCTCGAAAGCAATTTGTGTTGCATCTGAACTGGCGGCAAATTCTTTGCAACAGTTTTGCTGCTCCAATTAAAGCGGCCAAGAAACTCTCTTCTAGCCAAGCGCGTCCGCATTAATCATGTGCCGAGATTTATGGCGACGCTGCGCCCACGCCGCTCTCGACGCACGTGTTCATTCCGTTTCAGCCGCAGCAAGTGGGCGCATCCCCCCTTCCCCCCCTTGAATCTGCCAAGATGCAATACGCCCACCCCTCCTTTGCCATTGTTGTGGTGTGCAACTCGTTAACAGTTAGCCGACGATTAGAAGCGTGTGGAAATTAAATTTATTGTTGCTTCTTGCACACACCTGTCATTCAAAGAGGAATTTCAGTCGGTGGGTGTACTTCATCCAAAAGATCCAACAGTAACTAACAATCCAAGCCACTTTACTATATTTGCAGTTTAACATACATTTTATTTATTTTTGAGTTCTTCAGACAATAAAACCTCCAAACACTAGCCCGATGTTGGGGTCATGTAAACATCTCATCAACATAATAAATTAATATTTTCTGATACCCTCAACATAAATGGGTAATAAGGGTAGATTGGTTTCGTTCAAATGTTAGTAACAATCAAAAGCCAAGTCGATTTTGGCATATATATGAAAAACTTTGACATGAATTTGGACCAAAAAATTTATTTTTAACCTGAAATGTAGGATTAAAATAGACACCAAACCATGAACAAAATGCCATCCCTTTTTGAAATCGGTTGAGTTTTGGCAAAGTTACGACTGGGTAAAGTTGGGACCTATCCTTATATGGGAACCCTAGGGTACGTATGAAAAATTTTATCATGAATTTGAACCAAAAAATTTATTTTTAACCTGAAATGTAGGATTAAAATAGACACCAAACCATGAACAAAATGACATCCCTCGTTGAAATCGGTTGAGTTTTGGCAAAGTTACGACTGGATGAAGTTGGGACCTATCCTTATATGTGGTGTATAGGAGTTTCATATTTGTGAATCTTAAGAACGAAATATGGTTCATGAAAGAAGAATTGTTAGATCGAAGAATTCTTGTTGGTAAAATAAATAATTGATAAATATGTTTATTTTGTAGCTGGTTGGTTTTGGCTTTCTCAGTTCAGTTCCGTTTTGAAAGCCGGGTGTCAGAGGGGCACATGGTCAACAAGATGTAGACAACAAATCCAAAAGCTCATCAGTGGCGTTAACAAGCCGGACGCATGTTGCACATGTTGCACATGTTGCACTTGTTGTTGATGTGTTTATTAAGCTGCGCTGCGGCTGCTGGCGCCCGAAAAACATGACGAGAAGCGACCACTTGTTGCAGCGTGTCGAGTGTTTTAATTACAGCCGCATCCGCTTGGGAGGCATCCGCCAAAGAGAACGCCAAAGTGGCATTACAGGTGACCAAGAGCACGGGCAAGAGCCAGAGCTGAGCAGAGCTCAGTAGTTGTATCTGGCAGATACTTTTGTGTGTTTGATTTACGCGCGGCCATTAGCCAAAAAGTAGTCGCAGTAGTCGCATCTGCTGCCTGTCGCAAATGTCAAAAGGTTAATTGGATTGTGTGGCAGCAACTAAAGCTGGCAACGCGATAAGCACTCAACCGTTAAGAATTTTACAGTCAACACAAGTATGAGGAATGTGAATGCCTGCACAAGTTTCCCTAACTAATTAAATGATATGAAGTGTGAGGCAGAAGTTAAAGCCATTTGTAAATGGTTTATGCTTTAATTCAACTAAACGAAAGACTTTAGAGTGCCGAAGATTGAATACCCTTTTATAGGAAATGATTTCTGATAGATAGTTGATTTAGTAAGATAACAAAAATCCAGTATAAAATATTAATTCAATTTTGTTGATAAATTGCATATATATAAAACTAAAGATATGCTAGAAAAACAAAAAAAAAATGTAATAAAAATTCTTAAAATTTCAAGAATGTTTTGTAAAAAAAAAATAAAAAATTAAATATATATAATTATAAATGTAACTAACTAACTAAATTAAAATACCCACTGCCAGAGTATGATAATAAACCAAAACGGTTTGAAATGCATTCTCCGTTACGCATACGCCGCATTGTCCCATTAGCAAATATTGAACGAGTCTCACATTAAATTTGCATAAATTATAATAATTAATTTTTGTAGTCAATTAATCAAACACTTGAGCATCTTTTGGCCACATTGTAGTTGCCGGGCATCCCTTGAAGTGCTCTTTGGTTTATTTTTGGAGGGCCGTCGGCGGCTTGTAAAAGAAAACCAAACACGGCCAACAAATTCGCATAATATCTAGCCTTTGGCCATATTGTTGTTGTTGTTGTTGTTGTTGTTGCGCTGCTTTGATGTGGTGTCTGGCCCATTTTACGCTCGATTATCGCGTACAAAGGCCGCACAGGTAAAGGCTGCCCCCATCGACGGCCTGTAATGGCCATAGAAATTTCTCATCCAAGCCATTGAGCTGGTCAGAGAGTGCTCCGTTGTAATTAATCGTAAGTGTTTACACACTGTTATTGCCGATGCTTGTGGAGTTCAATCTTGAGGCGTCGGCGCCTCCGTTCTTCAAGTGGTTTTTTTTTGTTTCTGTGCGGTTGCGTGATTTTTTGGCAACGGCAACGGCAACAAAAGTAAAAGTGTCGACCCGAAGGTGAGACATTTTGATAACTTGGCCAGCTTCGGTTGACAGCTGTCGAGGGCTAAACACAGATCGAACTGCTCCAGTAGCAATTGATGCTGCATCTCAAATCGAATTGAATCGGGAACATCTTCAATAACCACGGCGGCTTCATGTTATTTGTTTATTGCATAAATCGACAAGCAAACAAACAAATTGCTAGACAGACATAATCAACAAGCTGCCAAGCTCAGAAAGCTATCCGACGACCTTGCCAAAACTGGCACAGAAACTGTATCAAGTAGCAGGAAATTGGTTGACGACTGCATTGCTATCTACACACACACACACACACACACACATGTTAAAAGTGAATGTTTATGATACTTCAGTTGCGAGTCATGGTGGCAACAAATTCCCATCTGGCAGATGGCCCCGATTACGCAGCGCAAGTACTTCAACAAACTGGGAGAGCACCAAAAACAAAAAAAAGATATCCAAATCGAAGACCGTTAGCTAAAAATCGAATCGGGCCAAAAGGCGAAAAAACTGTGTTAGAAAGTCAACGACTGACGGATGCCATAAATAGTCGACAGAGTAACTGGAAAACTGGAAGACTCGAAACAAGACAAGCAACGGAGACCCTTTGCACTCCCACCAACAACAACAACAACAACTGATTTAGATACTTTAATTATGTGTAATTAAGTAACTGTTGTGTTATGTAACGCATTTTTTATGTACATACATCTAATTGCATTGTGTTGATGGATGTAATTGTTATTATGCCGGGCATCAAATTGATTGAAATGTCAACAGTGAAATTTACTGGACCTGGCTGTCATTAGATCCAGAGATAATTTAAATTTGTTAAAGAGTGTGTGTAAATACACACAACAGGCGTCAAGAGAGAGCCCTGTAATCCAATTAATTATTTTTACGAATTTTGTTTTCTTTTTGTGTGTGAACTGAAAATAATAATAATTATATATTAAGGAAATATTAATTTCCTTAACTCAAAATTTAAATATAAATTACAATGATTTTTTGTAAATTTATCTAAATTTTTTATAATATTCTGATTTTCAAGAAAGCTAGTTTTAATATATTAAATATTTTTATTAACTTTTCGAAATTTTAGAAAAAATTATTTTGATATTTACAAATATATATGTATATAAATATATTTTTTAAAATTTAATATATCAATCAAATTTTATTTGAATTATTTTATTTAAAATTTATTAAAATTTTTAAAATTTTTAAAAATATACAACTTTTTCTGGATTGAATCATTACTGTTTTAATAATAGAGAGGCCTAAACTGAACATGGAAATAAAGAGTATTTAAACCAACATAAACTAAATTGTCTTGGTGCTTAAGACTTTTTCTATTCCAAAGGTTTTTATTTTATTTTTTTTGTGTTCATTTTTAGTTTTTCTACCTGTTTCCGTACTTCGAACCAGTTTTCGCAATCGATAAACATTTTTCATAAATATCTTAATCATTTGTTTACAAGAAATATTGATAAATTATTAAGATTATTAAACAGAAAAATTAAAAATTGTTTTTCAGTCAAGCACACTCGATTTTAACTTTATTACTTTCTTGCAGTAAATTAAAGTCTTGTATTAAAATCATAAAAATAGGCATTTAAGCATGATAAGCACATTATAGAATAAGGTAAGTTGTAGCTAGGATTTTGATTAGTACCGCGACAAGAAACACTTGCATCAATGTACGGTTAGACAGACAGACAGACAGACAGACAGACAGAGCACACACCCAGCACTTTGTTTGGCTGTTGGAAGTGGCGCTGATGCAGTTGCTCAATTTTGCCGCATCATGCCCACAATTATGCGATGTGCCAATGGAAACGGAAAAGTGTCTTCTGATGCTGAAGCTGATGCTGATGCTCCACCTGCAATCATGCTTGGTGGGGGAGGGGGAGGGGGAGGGGTAGGGGGAAAGGGAAAGGGTGATGCCATTGTTGCAATCAGTGGATTTGGGGTGCCAATTAAACTGCTATTTAGTGCCGAATATTAACAGAGATCGAAGACGCTCTAATCTTATTTATGCTCATTGAGTTTGTGGCTTTTATTGTCAGCTTGACGGCAGCAGGTGGAAGAAACTTCAAGCTGCCACTTGTTGCCACAGTTGTGAAAGAATTCGCAACAACTAAGTCGCAAAGGTTTTTCGCAATCGCAAGACAAATACACACACACACACACACATACACCTAGGACTTGATATGCACATACATATTTTAATGCGCTCATCATTACGAAAATTCTGCAAACTCAAACTGGAAACTCAAAAACATTTTTAAGCCACAAAATCGTATGTCAAACACTTGAAACTCTGCTGCAGCAGTTGATGCCGCATCCCCGCCCTCCCCCGAAAAAATAAAACAAAAAATAATAAACTCAGTGCAAAAGCCATCAACACATTCACATTTGAGTCTTCCTAAGCTTCCTCCTCCTCAAACCACTCGAATCATAATTAATCTGCTTTGGTGTGTTTTTGCGTGTTGCTGCAATTTAAACTGGAGTCCCCGACTTTTGATTACTAGCCGAACAGTGTGTGGATGCAGTCAATGCTGCCTCGATACTAGATACTTTCAAATGGCTCTCGAGTTGAGCCGCAGCTTTTGCAGCTTTTGGTGGCATGCCACTTGAGCGGCGCCCCAAAGACAACGACCACAACAACAACAAACAGCATCAGCAAATTTGGGTTAAACTTGGCATCTTACAGAATATACAAAACACTTGGACAACAATTTTGGCACTGCTGCGGGGGCTGAGAGCGATTTGAGCCCAGTTTAGTTGGGCTTGTAGGCAGACCCAAGAACAAGAACTCGTAATATAATCTCGAATACATAGTTTATTTTTTTTTAATTTTTTTCTGTTGTGTTTTTTTAATCTGACAGACAAGCAACAATGCTAAATATTGTTAAACATTCGCACACAGTAGCTAACAAGTTTGGGGGGGTTTCAAGTTGAGGCTTGCAGGGTCGTCGGCGTCATTTAAAAGGCATTCCGACAGAAAAAAAACATGTTGATTAAATGTCCCGCGTTGATAGAGTTTCACACCAAGACAGACGCAGACCTTCAACGATACTGAACCTGAACCCAACCTGAACCCAAACCACGCGCTAGAATCTTCAATTGCAACCAGAGGGTGAATAGACTCAAGTGAATTAACATCATTTCTTATAATGGAACAACATTTTGTTTATATTCTCATACGCCCGGTAGACCCATTAATAAACAATGCAATATTCCACTGTCAGTTACATTACATTCATATTCGCATTTAGCTGGTATTTAATTTATCAAGTTATTTACTCCATTTTAAGCGTTATTTTTACTTCCTGTTCAGCTTTTAAAGGTGCATTACCAATACATAAAAGAAATATATTAAATAATAATTGATATAGTAACAAAAATATAATTTACCATAACCCATAATATATGTATTCAACCATAATTATCATTATCAGATTAAAAACAGAAAACTATGTACATTTCTGAATTAATTATCTATTATTGTTACATTAAAAATCGCTTGTCGGACTGGTAAAAAAAAAATCCCCAAATCAAATCAATGGTTTTCAATGTTTTCAATTAAAATAAAACTTCAAGTTGTTAATATGTTTTAAAAAATTATTGTAGACAAATTTTTTGCTTACAAACATTAAAATAAGATTGAAAATTAATTTGTTGCATAAATTTATGACCATTGGTACAGCGAAAAGGTAACTTGTATTCTAAGCTTAGCCCACTCGAATACACTTAATTGAAATTCTTAAACTAGATTTGCAGCTACTTAATCTCATCTCCCTGGTGCCACAGTCCCGCGATCGTAAATCCCACTATCCGTCCAGTACGTGCATATATAATTATTCAGAAAAAAATTGCATTCTAAATTCGGTGTAACAACAATAAAAACACAATTTAGTGTCACATAAAAATAAAACTTGAGCCAAGCACATCCCACAGACCACAGACCCGGGGCAGCAGCAGTCCACCCCACAGCACGTTGCAACTGCTGCAACTGTTGCACGGTGCAGCAACAGCAACAGCAGCAGCAACAGCCGCAACGTTGCCATCAAATTGTAACAATTTTTCACCTGTCGTCTGAGCCAAGACTGAGCTGCACATGATTATTATTACATCAGAAGAAAAAACATAAATTTCGGCTCGCGAATCGTGATGCGACTAGATGCAACAACAGTTTTAACAGTGCGTTACAACATACATAGTTATTCCCATCCCCGATCTTCCATCGCCCACTAACCCACTCTCTCTCTGCAACATCTTCAAGGAAGCGTGTGATTTATGCCCAAAAACAAAAAAAAATCAATCTCATTTTCTCTAAAAATTATTATAAAAATCATAAATAAAATACCAGCTTAAATTCGGAAATGACAGCTGCTGTCCCCTTTTATTTTTTGCCAGGGTATCAAATTCGTGTTTTAAGCTTCAAGCCACATCGAATCGAACAAAGTCTAGGAATGCACATTAACACACATTACATAAAGTAGCAATTTTTATTTTTGCTTTTTTTTTGTTTTTTTTTTTTTTGCAATGTAAATGATGTATCTGATTTCAAGGTTAACGGACAAAACAGTGAACTGTTATCGCGAATTTGGCAACACACACAAAACTGAAATGAAATTAGAGCCACAACTAATCGGTTTAAAGTATCTGGCAGATACATGCGGCCGTGCCTCACCAATGAGTTAGCGCTTGAGTTTTAAGGCCAAACAATTAATTTTGTGCAACAATCGACATGCCAACGGATATGAGGGCGAGCGATCTCCGACGGTGCACACAATTCAATTTAATTTAAATTCGATGCTATTGCTCCACAAAAAGAAAAGCAAGTGGCAAGTTAGGCGGCAACGTTTATGCGTAAACAGAATACGAGCATTCAACAATTGAACATTTAAACAAATTTTAAAAGCATTCATAATATTTATAAATATGTAAAAACATTATCTTTCTAGAAAAATATATGATATTATATCTAAATCAAATTAAATGAAATAAAAAAGTTTCTTCTATCATTTAAATTAATTCGAAAATTTTAGATCTATTTTTTACATATTTTACAATTTTAAAGACTAACAAAATAAATAATAAACTTATGAGATATATTGCCTTTGGTGAGGCCCTCAAATATGCTTTAAATTTAGTTTTTACTTCAAAGTTGTACACTTACAAGTTCTCTCTAACTA
The DNA here is from genome assembly GCA_004143825.1 of Drosophila micromelanica. NCBI lineage: Eukaryota > Metazoa > Arthropoda > Insecta > Diptera > Drosophilidae > Drosophila > Drosophila micromelanica. The sequence continues at coordinate 25,823 of SCDY01000237.1, forward strand.
TTGTTATTATTACGATTTTCCTTTCACTTTTCCCAAAAATGTTGTTTACAACTTAAAGTATATTAATGTACATTTATTAATATATTTTTAAAACTAACGCCTGCTAACGTAGGATCTAACAACAACACTGACAACAATTAGTCATGTCCACAGGCATAATTGGCCGAAAAGGCAAATAAAATGTTTAAAATTCCGTTAAGATTTTATCATTAATTAATATAATTGATGTGCATATAGCTTTATATAAATATATAAAAATAAACTCACTTTAATTTGATGTTGATTTATTGATCGGAATTTTGAACACAAATCACAAACAGTTACAGCTACATCAAAAAATCATGATAATTATGTACCGTGTAAACAATTTGAAATCTCTTAATAGTGCCCAGCAGCACTTTTCGGCATGTCTGAAGCGACAACACTTTCAATACCTGGCAGCTCATTAATATACGTGTATGTATGTGTGCATCTTTGAGGTAGATTGTACGGCATTCTATTGCAAGTAACTGCAGGGAAGGATGTGCCTTGACATTTGCCACCGCCAACTGATAATGATTGATCGCCACTTGTCTTCGCCAGCAAATTGCTTTCGTGATAATGGCAACCTCGCCAAGATCCGAGCCGAGCCGAGCCGAGCCGAGCCGAGTGAGTGGACTGGGGGCCTGTCTGTTGCTCCACAAGAGATCGCAGCTGATCAACGGGCGATTATCGTCTGCATATGCAAATGACACGAATCCCCCCGACTGTTTACAATTTAATGCGCATGGCGAGACGTGTTCTATTAGGTAAAAGTCGGACCCAACTCTGGACCGCATTCGTCTCGACCCACTGGCCCACTCAGTGGCTCCAGTGGCTCAGTGGTTGCTGACACAATCTTGCTCTTGCACAATTTGAGGAAAAATCGAAAGTGTTTTTCCACAACAAAAATGAAAACAACAATAGCGCGCAGCGAGTTTCCTCGTTCAACTTTAGCCTATAAAATGCCATTACACAAACCTCAAAAAAAAAGATGATAAAAAAAAATTATTTCTGAATATATTCTTTGTTTGGTTTAACTAATGCTGTTAATTATGATTTGTTAATTGTTTTTTTTCTGAACAGTTGCATACGAAATTGAGCCCGCACCTCATGCTGATTGTACTCTGTGCACTGTGGGCCAAAAACAACAAATTGTTCAAGTGCTTCAATTGAAGGGCAGAACCAGCGAAAAATGGGGGAAATAATGACAATCAGACAATTAATTGTCTAGAATGAGAAGCGTTTCGCGCCTGCGCAATCAATTACATTTGACTACACAAATTAATGATGGAATTTTCAATGCGGATATTCGCTAATGATTAGCCAAAAAAAACAAAAATAAATCATAATGGTAATTAATAAAAATTAACCTTTAATTTGTGATCTCACAGGTTTAATTCTCCAAATTATTAATGGAAATCAGAAAACCTTTCGGTTTCCTTAAAGTAGAGAAAATCTTAGTTAAAAATATTGGTATAAGGGTAATTAATAAAAATTACCCATTATTCTATTCTCTTAGGTTTATGACCCCAAATTATAAATGGAAATCAGAAAACCTTTCGGCTGCAATCCTAAAAACAATTTGGCTACTCTAAGAGTTTCTTAGACAATATTTCTATTACCGAATTTACCCAAAAGTATATAAAAATAATATTATAATGGTATTTAATAAAAATTAACCATTATTCTGTTATCTCTTAACATTCTTAAAACCTTTCGGTTGCAATTCTACAACATTATTTGCTTAATCCAAGAATTTCTTAGAAAATATTTTATTTTACCCAATTTTTGTAAAAAAAAAAAAAAAATAATTATAATAAATCATAATAGTAATTAATAAATTAACCATTATTTTGTGATCAGAAAACCCTATTCTGATGCATTATTTGCTTACTCTCAAAATTTCTTAGACAATATTTTGATTTGCCCGATTTTTGACCACTGTGCGTATTGGTATAAAGTTCAATTCAGTTGAAGCTCAAAACACAATTGGTCTGGCCTATGCCGACGTGTTCAATGTCAATCTGGATGAGGATGAGGCCGTTGTGGTTATGGCTGGCATTATAACCTTTTGAGGTAAACTCTAATGCAATGGAGCTCGATGTTGAAATGATGATGATGCGAGTGCTCGTATTTCGATTGGCCGATCTACTGTCTGTCTGGCGTCGTCGTCAAGGCGGAAGTTGTCGGTGCGCCCGAGCGCAGAGCAAAGTGTTTATCAATATATTAATGACTGACGCAAGTATCGTAACAATTATTTATACATCTGCACTCGATACGAATGTGTGTGTTTGTTTTTCGATGTGGGTAGGCCGTAAAATGCCAATCAAAAACTCGACTATAAATGTTTTGTGACCCCCACGCAGTGAGCCAAGTAGGATGTAGTACATAGCTCCGGCTTGGAGTTCAAGTTATTCTTACAAGTGGCCTCAAGTTGCCAGCGCAAACACATGTGTCTCTGAGTACGTGTTTTTGGCAAGCGGATTAGCTGCGACCGCAGATGCGAATGAAAGAACTTGGCCATCATGACCAAGACAATGGACCATTCAATGAACTGCAGCTGAACAAATTGCGGGCCAAAAGGCGAAATTCAATTAGGCTTCCTGAGCGAAACACGCACGCAGCAGCATCTGCAGCAGCAGCAGCAGCAACTTCTAATGTTGCTGTTGTGCAACATCGTCAGCTTGGTCTGGCTCTGGCTGCAACAAAATCATTTCAATTTGGCCAACTTGAGCTCCCCTCGCAAATGAGTTTCCCATTGACATTTTTGTTTTTTGCTTCTTGAGTGGGAACTATTTTTATGAGTAGCTGGGCCATAAATATATCCACGACGCTGGCAGCGCCCACAAATTGCAGTGGCTTTCAAACTGTGCCACATCAATCATTGCCGACAACTGTCAATATTTGGATGCACAACTACCCCCAAAAAAAAATTACTCTAAAACCAAATTGCTCCGGCTTTCAGGCCTAATTGATGTACACATTTTAATTATCGATGCCGAGCACTTTAGCAACTAATAACAACGCAGTTGCTTTGCGACTCCACGTCGAGAACATGCAATTACTTTATGGATGGTGCATTTATGATTTGGCTGCTGCCATCAGAGATCGGCTCCAAATGTCATAGGTCCAGGCACTCAAGTCGAGCAGCTTTTACTCTGATTCTGCCAAAAGGCAGCGGCGACCTTCGAGCCGCTGAAGAATGCTGTCAGAATGCGCACATCAGCCGAAACTCAAACTGAAACTCAACCAAAAATAACAACAACTTCCATAGAATAAAGTCGTGTTTATGGCATGATTTAAAAGTACACGTTTATAGGCTCATGCTCAAGATAGATGCTATCTCAAAAAATTGAGACGGTTGCGTGTCGCAATCTCTTTCGTGACACGAACAAGCACGAGCCCAAACGATATGTTAGCTTAACTTATGAATGTGTTAAGCTCAGATTAAAATAATGGCAAACAAATTATTAGTATAAATAAATTTAAATAAATACAATTAAGTAAATACATATATAAATGTAAATATAACTATGAATATAATAATTACATGTATAAATTTAAATTATAAAAAATTTTAAACTATTGAAAATTAAAAATTATAAATTATTTATAAATAAAAATTTATCACACAGATCTGTTTTCCTTATATAAAATATGTCATAAGGATGTAACAATTATCGTTAGAAAATAAAATTATGTTTTGAACTGTGCTCATCTTGGATTTCTGATTTTGTGCTCGTGTCGTGTTAAAAAAAAATAATTCGACACGTGCTCATCTCTGGTTTCATTTACTATCAAGACTACACTTGTTTGTTTTTCACATAAAGAAGAAGTACAAATAGAATATTAAAATATTTATACAGCTAACTAAACGTTGTGGTTTTCGGTTTCTGATGGGAAACTCAATAATGCCGATTTTTACTGAAAATTGCAAAACTATTTTGTTTGTGAACATTGTTAGGAATAATAATAATTACAAAAAATTGCTTGGTTTAGTTTTAAAGTTTTTATTTCAGAAATCATTAAATTTAAATGAATAACAAAAATATTACAAATGGAAAAAATATAAAAACATTTATATAGAAATTAAATAAATTTTGTCGAATTTCGAATTTAAGTGTGATATTATTAATTTTAAATAATAAGTTGTGCACAAGTTTCTGTAAACAAACAAAAAATTGTTGCTCTTGATCATAATCTGTCCGTCCACTTGAGCACGTGGATCTAGAGACGCTTAATTTGAAAAAAAAAATCAACATTCCAAACACAACAAATATGGGAAATCCATTTATGAATGAGTTTATGAGTTTTCAGTTTTCTCCAAGCAATAGCTATAATATCGTGTAGAAATAAAATGCTGTTCAGATTTATATTTGAACAAACTCCCGCTGAACTTCAAGTCGAGTATTTTCCATTAGATGTTCTTACATGACTTTTGATGTGAATATAAAGCAGTTGCCCTCTATCTGTTATTGTTAATGTCCAATTGCGAAATGCCCTTGACTGATGCTACAGGCATAATATATGCCGCATTTATTGCCGCTCCCCTCCCCCACCCCCTGCACCTAGAAGGCATCATAATCATCAACCATGTTGAAGTGCGCCGCAATTTACATCGAAATGCTTTAATTGATTTACAGCTCGTCTTTTGGCGCTGAGCGCGGTGTGCGGGCACTGCAACCGAAAATGATTATTGTAGTTTAATTTAAATTATACGTTCCACTCGCCAGCGTTCTAGGTTACAAAACAAACAAAGATTTCAAGGTAGCCTCTCTAAACACAAACAGAAATTACAATTTTGGACGTATCTCGTCTCAGACTTGGCGCATCATCTCCAAGGCGGGGGAGGGGGAGGCTCAGCTCTTTGGGCACGTTCAATGTAAATTAGCCGGTAAAATGCGTTATTTGTGATTTAAAGAAATATATATGTACATATGCAGGAAATTAAATGATACTTTGATGTGCTGAAAATGATTACATAAATGTTTGCATTTGTTGTGTGAAGTGCTATTGAATTAGATTTCGTTTCAAGCTTAATTGTTGTGTGTTTTAAATATGAATTTAATTGCTCTGTTATTTGTTTTTTGAATGTTATAGTTTTGGCATGTTTGCAAACATTACTCGAGCTCATTTTGTAATTATAAAAATTGTTTATTGGCTTTTTTAGGCAGATTTCAGGCACAAACAAGGCCAAAGTATTACTTGCAAATTTCTTTGGGCCAATACGAGTTTGCTATTTTCTAAGCATTAGAAACAAATAAGCCTTGAGTTATTCATCCCATATTTTATGAGTTTCCTTCAATGAAATTCGTTACGTTCACGTTATGCTAAAGTTTTAAAATACATCGAATTTATTTCGCTGTAGTTCCTTCATCTCTATCAGCTTCCAATAAATAGGGCGTGTTGCTTTATGTCTTATAATTATTATCTCGTTACTATTAAAAATGTGAAAGTCAGACGGACGGCTCGTGCCGAAATCGAAAAACATAATAAAAAACATAAAAAAAAAACATTTTTTCCGATTTAATGTCAATAATGATTTTTACGCATTCACAAAATTTTGCATGAAACAATAGCAAAAATTCAAAATGAAAACAATTTGCAACTTAATGGCATTTAAAGTATTTGTAGATCGTGATAAATGCTACGCCCACTAGATGAATAAACAAGGCAATAGTAATAAAAGACAATGGTCTTTATTTGAATTTGTTACAATTTCTGAAGTGCTCGTTAAGATTATTATTTTTTTTTTTTTTGTTAAGGTGCTTTTTTGAGTTTTATGCAACACGAAATTGCCTGAAATTGGCTAATAAATAAAAAATAATGACCTTCAAAATACATTTCCACACCTAACTTTAAATCAGACTGAGACAGAGGCAATTACACTTTTACTTTATCATCAAGTTTTTTTTTTGTTAGAATCTTCCAAAGTTAATCAACATTAATAATTATAATTATGCATCTGATTTTGTCCTAGGTTCAGAAATTATAATTTGCACGATTTCGAAAATCTACACATCAACAATACATTTTGTTATTACCATCTTAAGCAAAATATTTATATGCTCGTTTGCTTGTTTACCAATCCACTTTGCACTAAAATTGTTCAACAGCAATGTTCACAATTCAATTGCACATTACGAACCTAATCCATGTCAACAACATCTCTCAACATCTGATCAATTTTGCATATCTCTCCCAGCTTCCCAGTGGGCTAATTACATTTTCAACTAGATTAAGGGCCCAACAAAACGCAAGAAATTCCCACGCCCACACACAAAGCTCAACTAAAAAATAATTTAATTTGTTATCAAAATGCAGAACGAAAAAAAAACTGCAAAAAATTATAGTTTTTTGTTTTGGTTTTAAAAAGTTTCTTGTCTTAGCAACACATTTGTGAATCGCATGCGCAAGTTCGCGCCTTAAGTCTTTCGATATAACTGCGCTACTGTTGCTGCTGTTGTTGTTGCCGCTAACAGCTGCCGCTGCTGCTGCTGCTGCTGTTGCTGCTGTGGTGACTGCCGCACGACTGACTGGGCCGAAGAAGATGCGTGGAGCTGTCCCCAGCTCCGCTCACCTGCGCGTCCCTCGCTCCGCCAGCTGCATGACTAATCCCATTACAAATAAGTGTTTTTGCTATTACATGACAACAACAGCAACAGAAAATGTTTATGGCATACCCATGCCCGTATGGGTAAATGCATCCCAGGAGCGTAATACTCCCGCGCTCACCTCTGTTAAATGCTCGGCGCTCATCTTCGCTTCGCAGAGTCGTCAAATGTTTGGCGCTTCAATTTAAAAGTAACTAGTTTACTATAACACTGAAAAAGCGTCTGCTTCGCCTTTGGATCTGCTCACGAACCGAGCGGAGAGCACTCGATGCTGTGTTCGTATTTATTGTTGTTGCTGCTGCTTTGCATTATTTTGTAATGTTTTTTTTTTTGTTGCTTTGCATTGCTACTTACTTTGAAGCTCGCGCTCTTTGAAACTTCAAAAAAAAAATTAAAATGAGAAAACAAAAACACAATACGAAAATTTGGCGCGCTATTTTTTTGTTGCTTCTGCCGCTGGCGACGGCGACGCCGACTGCGACAGCTAATGCAGCACATTTCAAATATAAATACTGGCCTACGAAATTGTTTCAGTATCACAATCAAGTCAACCATCTTCGCAAGAAGAACACCAAACAACCATCCTCGAAAAACAACTTACGAGTTTGCAGTAAAAAGTTTCGTGTGTGTTTTGTACAAAAATCCAAGCAAGTGACTATCCAAAATGAAGGTATAGAATCAATGCAATATATATCCACATATATCCAATATGCAAAGCGTAAGGACTGTCAGTGCAAAGTGGTGTGAATTGTTGTCCTGCCAACAAGGATTTAATAATAATAATATGTGCACAATTCAGGCAATTTCATTTCGCCAGGATGTCTATAGATATAGAAAATATTTATATTTGATACTCTGAAAAATCTAAAATTTATTTAATTTCGAATCTCGTATGCAAAACACATCAAAAGGTGTTCGCAATTGCGTTGATATTCCAACAATTAAACAAAAATCTCGTTTAATTCAACAATATTTCATTTTTAAGCCCAATTTAAAAATCAATTAATTTTATTTAACGATATGCGCAAAAAAACAAGTCAAGTTCAAAGGCACAATTAATCAAAGAAATGCCCAGCTAATCTGCATAAAATTAGCACATTTGTATTATGCATATATCATAAATTTATTACAAATTTGTGTGACCAGCGAATAACAATAACAAATAACTTTTTAAACGTTTAAAGCCGCTTCTGTTTGAAACTGGCCTAAACACCTCGACTCCTCGAATACTCTATTATAAGAGTTTGAGGCACTGAAGAAGATGCTAATTTAGCCAATTTAGCTGCAACTGGCAACGCAGTTGTTTTTTCGTGTTGCAATGCATAAATTCAAAAAAACAACTTGTACTTTCAACTAACTAACCATGCCCAAATTTGGGTTGCAGCCGAGATAAGCAAGGGAAGAAACGGCTTTTTTTTTTTTGGCTTCTAGCATTTTAAAAGCCAATGAAGCGTGAAAGTCGTTGAAGGTCTTGCACACGCAATAAAATAAGTTGAATATGCACACAAATTTCACAATAGATGAACAGTAGTAAAAAACAAGGAAAAACAAAAACAAACCTCAAGCAATCGGAAGCTCCCAGGAACTTCTAGGGGCAAAGCGCAAGTTTGTTGCCCAAGTCTTTTGTTTTAAGCGATTAACTAGGCGTATGCTTAACATTCCAAACTCTGCTTGTGCAAGTCACTCAAGGAGAAGACCCTTCACTTTGCCCAGTTCCACCAGAGATCCAAAAGTCATTCCAAGACGTCGACCCGATTTCCACCAATTTGCATAAACGCCAAAAACAAAGCATAATTATTATTATCATAAAATAATGTGCATTAACAACTGCACATAGAATGCACCATAGCTAATTACGTTAAAAGACAAAAGACAAAAATGCACTTGCTTGGAGCACATTAAATTTACTCATGAAACCAGAAATTTAGATCATTGGACAAAACATTTAGTTACTTTCAATTTCACCTGGGCGATTTTCCTTCAATGCGGTCGCATCCGAATTGGAGCGATAGGCCATCTGGTGGATCTTGAATCCGTACAGTCTGCAAAGGAGTTAGGAGTTAGGCAGCAACATACTGTCCGTTTACGGTACCTACCGTGGCACAAACTTCATTTTCGTTCGCTTGGGACGCACCTCGGGCTTCACCATGAAGAGCATGTGCGGAAACCCGGTGCCAAAGAAGGCGCCGTCAATGGCCGCATGTCGGGCCGAGCGGGGCACATAGACGTCATTGCATTTGGGGCAGAAGACGCGCACCAGATCCTCGCCAGGATTGTCGCTCAGGCCGATGGGCAGCACTGGCTGGCGCTGGCAAAAAACGCGGGGACAGTTGCCAAAGACGCTTCTCTGGAACTTCTGCAGCATGAGATCAATGCCACGATTCGTCAATATGAACCGGGCGTGTATCAGGCCGTATAGCTTCTCGGCGGACTGCTCCAGCTCCGCCGCGGCAGGCGCATCCGAGCCGGAGCCCGTGTCCAGGTCGAGAATCACCTCCAAGGCCCGCCGATAGTTGCTCACATTCGAGTCGAGAAAGTTCAGATTGAACTTGTCGTGGATGTAATCCTCGTCTACCTCGCAGAAGAACTCGTTACCCCGCTGCTTGCAGTACCAGCGTATCCAGGCGCCCTCCTCCGATTCCGTCATTGTTACCAAAAAAAAAAACAGGAATTCTATATATTTAATATAAACTTGAAAACTGCAATTCAAAGCCTACTCTGCGAAGAGAAGATTCCATTTCATGTGCCCGTATTTTTACTTTCTTTTGCAGTGCTTTACAACGATTGCGCTGCTCGTCTGCCTGGCCGCCTGGACGCAAGCGGAGCCGCCGCTACCCCAGAACCAGTACCTGCCGCCGAATCAGTCGCCGCAGGCGCCCACCAACAACTATCTGCCGCCGACGCAAAGCTATCAGTCGCCGTCCAGCAACTACTTGCCACCCCAGCGTGGCGGCAACGGCGGCGGCTCCTCGGCACCCAGCAGCAGCTACGGCGCCCCGCTGCCCCAGAGCCAGTACGGCGCACCGGCCCTGACCGGAGCCATCTTCAAGGGACAGAATGGCGGCGGCGGCAACGGCGGCTACGGCCAGCGCGATGAGGAGCAGTACGGCCCGGCGAAATACGAGTTCAAATACGACGTGCAGGACTACGAGTCCGGCAACGATTTCGGACACATGGAGTCCCGTGACGGCGATCTGGCCGTGGGCCGCTACTACGTGCTGCTGCCCGACGGACGCAAACAGATTGTGGAATACGAGGCCGATCAGAACGGTTACCGCCCAACCATTCGCTACGAGCAGGTGGGCAACGGCAACGGCAACGGCAACGGCAACGGAAACGGACGTAATGGAGGTGGCTACGACAGCAATGCGCAGCAGGGCAAGTTCAATGGCTATCAGTAAATAGATGCCTGCTAAAGTTACCTTCTAGTGTTTCCAGCTTAAGTCGACCCAGTAACTATATACTTGTCTCTATATAAATATCGTTGTTTTCTCTTCGCTAACCGAGCTGAGTATTAAGCGCATCTGCTGCCGGCACAGTTTGACAGCCACTGGCTTCTCTATCAACTGTCATATTCACATTTCTTTTAGCGGAACGCCGACATTTGTTGCCATAGCCAGGCGCGTTCCAATTCCCACTGTTCCTTTCCATGTTGCCCGCCTGTGTCTATGCCTCATGTTCCATGTATTTTGCCGTTTGTTTTGTTAAGCGCCTTCATTTTGTGTATGTCCACACACACACACACACGAACACACACACACACCCATATTTGGTGACCATCACACGCATTCATACATACACATATACATAAGCATTGTATTTAATTTTAATTAATTCTGATGAAAAATGCATTGGAGCACACTCTTAAATGGATTATTGTGTACGAAGACATATGAGATTTTTTGTGTATTAATAATGATAATGAATAAAGAAGCATTTTTGTATAAAACAAAGTAAAAAACAAAACAAGTATTTTATTTATAGAAAATTGTGTACGGGGAAAGCCATACCAACAGACAGTTCTAAGGCGGGAAAATCTTCCATTTGAGTCCCAGTTCTTGACTTACCTGAAGAAACGAAAATTGGTCTTAAAAATTATTAAATGTAAAAAATGTTTTGTTATATGCTAAACAATTATTTAAAGATGTTTTCAAAAAAACTCAAATTTTCTCATTATGGGAACTTCCACTCCACTCATATTCAATATCAAAAGTAAAAGTTTTACAACAAATTTCATTTGATTAACTTTAACAGCAATCTTGAATATTCATAACAAAATCATGTCGAGGTTCACAACAAATCTCTCTTGATTCAGTTGATTCTTACTTCAGCACCCGCTCCAATTGTCCCTGACTGTTGTATTTGTAAACCGGATCCTGCAGCTCGCCCACTGACGAGTATTTCAGCTGTGCCGTGAACCCGTCCTCAGCAGAATCCTTCGCACTCTGGACAGTGCGGTAAAGAACTCGCTGCAGCTTATTGTCGGGTGAAACTATATAGTAACGGCCCTCTTGCACCCTCGTTTGCACGTCTGTCGGTGGTGCGACATCGTCTTCATCGGGGTAATTTATTCTGAACGGAGCTCCGTACTGCGCTGCGGGACTTGGTTGCTGATTCGCCTGGCGCTCCCTGGTCAATAGATCATCCTGGCCCACGCTGGACACTGGCTGTTGCTGCTGATTGGGCGCATCGAACTTGGGTGGCAGGTAATTGGAATTGCGCTGGGGTTCACTAAACGTGCCAGCATGCTCTACGCGCACCCTGCTGATCTCCACGCTGGAGCCCTCCGGCAAATTGAATGGCACTCGTGGACGCCAGCCGGACGGAGCATATGGAGCTCTCCCTGGTGGCTCAGCGCAAATGACGGCAACGGCTGTGACAAGTAGTATAAACTAATTTGAAGAAAAATATGATTGATTTCTTTTGACTGATTTTTTTTATGTAACTCACCTTAGGCAGCATTTCGATCAAAGTTGCATTTAAAACTGCAATCCAAAGCTTGGAAGGCACGCACTTTTATATCAAATGAATTTGACATATCCACCAAATATCGAGTATGCGATGCACGTAGCTCCCTGCCTCGTTTGACACAGATAGACCACATCTGTTGCATCTCGGTCTCAATAGTCACGTAATCCATCAAAAATAAAGCACTTCGATTCGCATATTCAATGACCCTGAAAACGGATGAGCGCATAATTGGCAAAGGTTCAAGTCTCATTTACGGCTTCACCCACGATGCAGTTAGCCACATTAGTTGTCTAACTGTAAATGTACAAAAGTTAACATGAACCTTAGCCACAATGCAAACTTCGGCAATCAAGTTCAAAGCTGTACAAAAAATAATTATAATTTATATAGTAAGGGTTTTAATTTATTGGATGAACTCAACTTTTAGAAACCAAAACCTTTGAAGCAAAGCTTATAAAAGCTTTTACGGAAGAGCAATTTTCGGAGTTTAACTACCATAAGTACTTCACATGTCTGATCAGGGTCATATAAAATATATCTCACAGCAGGTGGCAACAGCAAACCTTTTTTATTATTATTTGTATTATTTTTACTTTAATTAAGAACATCTTGAATAATTTGTACTAGACTTTGATTAATGTTTATCGAAAAGCTGTGTGAACGAATGCTTCTATGTACATATTCAGAGTTAAGCAATTTAAACATGCGCGCCAACAACAGCTAAATGACAGAGTGACCAGCTTACCTTATTTTGTGCAGCCCTGCGGGAAATTCAGTGGTTAAACAAATTACAAATTACAAAATATTACAACTGGGAATTCGTAAATTTATGTATTTATATTGTTTTGTTTTTTTAATCGCCAGAGAAATATTAAGGATGAGATGTTAAAATTATAAATGCTACTGACCTTTGAATTCCTTCTGTACTGAGAAGTAGCAATCGAAAATCTCACCAAGTCTGAAAATTGGTTTTAGGCCCAACCGATTTGAAGTTGGAAAGATTTTTCGTAAAGAAGAAAAAGAACTGTTTTTGAAACGAACAATTTGCCCATAAATTATCCGAATTTAAACTGAAACAAAAATATAATTTAATATTATTTTAGCCAAAATGAAAGCTAGATACTTGTAGCTTGAAATATGTATATACCCAGAGATATGTTAGGATTTTTTGAAAATCAAAAATATATTCTATAAATCTTCTGCTAAATTAAAAATAAACAATTTAATATTGAACAATAAACAGAAATTCATTTAAATTTCGAATTGAATTTGTAAAAGATTTAAATATTAAACATTTTTTAATTTTTGGTATGTTTTTATTTATCTTGTGTTCTATACAGGTTGCGTTAATTCGTTCAATATCTGCTTGCACTATATTTTTAAAGCTGGTTTAACTTCTAGGTACGCTGCTTACTGTGCGCCAGTCACGCCCAGCTTCTTCTTCAGGGACTCGGGCATCTCTGGTGGTGGTGGGCGTGGCATGCGAAGGGCGACCTTGACCGCATCGTAAATGAACCATTGGGCGGCAGTGAGTGTGCCAATCATGACGATCCTAGGCACCAGACCGCCCCACAGGCCTGCAGGGCACAAACTCAAGAGATTAGCATTAATCACGAGCACGATGGATGATGGGTTACTCACCGGACCAGCCCAGCTGCTTGGCCACATCGAGGGCGCTGGCGCCCTTGGCCTGGTTCAGTTTGGAGACGACGGTATCTGCGGGATGCGAGACAATGGCGCAGAAGACGCCAGCAATGTAGCCGGCGGCAAAGGTGACCACCAGCTGCTCGCCCTTGGTGCAGTCGGCGCGTGGCTTGGGCACCACGTACTTGTAGAGCAGCTCGAGGGTGCGCTCGAAGCAGGCGAACTTCATCATGGTGTAGGGAATCTGTCGCATCCAGAGCGGCACCAGACCCTTGTAGAAGGCGGAAATGCCCTCCTGTGCGGTCATCTTGGGCAGAGCCTCGCGCAGCGTCTTGGCAAATCCGGGCGTCGTCTGTATTTTGACTTTAGCGGCTTCCATCGGCGCCAGCGCAATGTCCGCAAAGAACTCGGCGGAGGCCGAAGCGGCCAGATAGAGGCCGGTTCTATAAAGGAAGGAGTTCTCCTCGCCGATGGCATTGGAGTAGATGACTTTGAAGACCTCGTAGAGACCGAACTTGCAGAGACCCTGCATCGAATAGCCGATGAAGGTGGGCGCCCAGCCCTTGGCCAAGCCACGGACGCCCTCCTCCGCCAAGCTGACGCGAAAGCCGTTAACGACACTCTTGTACTTGGCCGGATCCACCTGGAGACGGCACTTGACCAAATCCAAAGGCACCACCATGGTGTGCGTGGTGCCGCACGAGATAATGCCACCCAGGCCGCACAGCAAGAAATAGTGATTGGAGCCAAATTCACAGGAGTCTTAAACCAAAAATTACAGGGTATTCAATTAAATACTTTTGAAATACGTGGCCAGTTTTCCAACTCCAGCTTACCGCCCTGGGCGACAGCTGCGGCGGCGAAATTGTGATTGGGACTCAGCTGACGGGCGGCTCCATCGCTGACCGCCACCGAGCCTGTGGGCGGGACAGCGGCCGAGGGTGCGGGCGTGCCCGCCTGGCAGTTAGCACTGGTGAATGGCGACTTGAACGCCGAGTTCTGCGCGGCCTCGAATATCGATTTGAACATGTTTGGGCTGGCGAGGATGCTGTGGGGAAGTCACCAAGGTTGAGGTTAACAGATCATGATGTAACAGCCGTATTTAGCTAGTTATACCAATATAGTGTGCAGATATTCAAAACAAAACGCACTCTTATAAAGCTAAAAGCACACTTCAAAATCTTAACCGATTTGGAATTCAATATTGTTCACACATATAACTATTGGCATTGATCTTGCAAATTGAGCACATGCCACAGAATTTTTTACATAACTTTTGTGGTTTTTTTTTTTCAGTTCGTACTTTTATTTTGGATTACGTAATAGTTTTGTGTGCGAAACAATTTCAACACTTTCCAAAAAAAGTTCGAAAATTGAAATTCTTCTGCAAACACTCACTTCAAGTGGGAGGAAGAAAGTGCGGGGTGTTGAGCAGAAAGTGAAGTCTAGAACTGAAGTAGAAAGTTTTCGTTGTTGGGCTTTAAAGAAGAACCCAAAAAACAACGTTCGTCGTGCGCCAAACCAGAAAACCAAATGCAACAGTAGCAATCACAAGACGAAAGATTGAGCAAAAATTTTGGCCACAGGGTTGTCGAGTGCAGCGAAAACGTATCGGGTACAAACGGTTATTAAGCCGGTTAAGAAACAAGCAGAACTTAACACATTAAATTGAAGCTCGAAAATATAAAAATTATATAATTAAAAAAATTATATATTTTTTAAATAGTTATTGACTACTTTCGTATTCGCAAAATGTGGGTTTTCCCTCTGGCAACCCGAACGAGCACAGTTTGATATTTTTAAACACGTCTGTTCAAAATTCTCTATTGAGCTAAAACTATTTCTTCGTTCAATGTAAAAATAAATTCATTAACGCGACGCCAGCTGTTCGTGCGGACAGACAGACTGAGAATCCGCTCTAAATCAAGGCTAGGCGCATTTTTAGCTATTTCTAGTCTGTTTTTTTTTTTTGTAAAAATTTAAACATTTTATTGGAAACATACAGTTAATGGTTTATTTACTAAAATCGATAGTTAGTAACTTTAAGGACTTAGAACTATTACAAAAAGTATACTCTTGTTTCGAGTCGTTTTGTCATTTGATAATAAGTACAATTTGTTGATTTAGTGCTAAACTTATAAATATATGTATGTATATATGTATATAAATGATACAAATATTGGAAGTAGCTGCATAATAATACTTTTTGCAATAAATTACAGTACATCAGCCGTGTACCTGGACAAAAATGGCAGAGTTATTAACGATATAAACGACTTAAATATTAAATGGCTGGCATTTTGTAGAGTGTGTGAATGATCGAGAGAACTTAAATATGTTAAATCTCTCAATCGGGTGTGTGTGTGTGTGTGTGTGGACAGGTTTAACAAACGCAGCTGCATTTTGGGCAGTTGAACTACCCGTAAACCTAAGTACAAAATAACCAAATTGGCCAACAAGCGGACGTCTCTTAGTAGTGCTATAGAAACTTAACAAACTAACTGGGACTATGACTCGACAGTCTCCATATGCCGGTGCACTGTCACCGGCGCCAGTATACAGTGGGAACGCGGCTCCTCCGCGTCCAGCGGCAGCGTTGTCTGTCCATAAACTGAAGAGGCGCCGCGACACGGCGACGGCGTCGCTTGCTGCAGCTGTTGCTGGTGCTGCTTATATCGCTCCGACTTCGTCGCTGGCTGATTGCCTAAATATGGATGGGTGCTGGACTGTTGGCGGTTTGTGGGACTTGATATGGATGTTGATATGGACATGGTGTCCGATTTGCTGTGCCGCTTGTCGTGCTGCAGCAGCGGCTCCGCCAACGTAAAGCACTGCTGATCGGAGCTGTCCTCGTGCGGAGTCATGGTGCTATAGCCATGATCCGACTCACCATTCGGCGGCCGTCGATAGTAGCTGCTGCCACTGGACATGTGGTACGGCGAATTATCGGCCGCGTGCATCAGCTGACGCTGGGCAGCAGCATGATCATATCCGCCCATCGGCGGCTCATCGTGTGCCTGACAATCATCGAAGTTAAAACGCGACAACGGCAGCCCGTAATTCTCCTCCTGCACCGAGTCCACATAGAACTGTTCCTGGGCCTGTGTGTCCACATTGTGCCTATAGCAGTACATGGCAAAGCCAATGACCACGGCTAGCACAACAATGGCGCCAACGAGTGGCCCAAAGGCCGAGTACGCATGCTGCTCCCGCTGTGGATTGTGAGCAGCCAGCATCTCCAGTTCATCCAGTTCGCCGTAGGGCGTCAGTGAGGCCAACACGCCGTTGAAGCAACCCGCTTGGGTCGAGCAGAAGGCGGCACCGAAGCTATTGCCCTCCACATCCTGTTGGCACCACTCGCAGCCCATAATGCCGAGGCATTCCCGCTGCGTGGCATGCGCCTCGCAGCCGCCCGCGCCACCAGCAACGACACAACTGGGCAGCAGGCTCAACTGCTGTGCGGTGGGCGGCAGTGCAAGAAAATGCTCACTTGGCGGTGCACAATACGGGAATTGCTGTGTGTAGTTTGCATAGTCATCCGGCTCAGAGTTTAACAGCATGGGACACTCGCAGGGGCACTCGCAGTCCGTTTGATCCATGCGCTTGCAGTTGAGGCAAACGCGATCGATGGTGCTGCAGGGACAAAAGGCGCCGCCATCGCAGCTGGAGTTGAGCACCGCCGCAAACAGATTGCTGCCCCGGATCGATGCAATCGCGTACTTGGTGCGCTCTCCATGCACCACATTGCCCAGAATTGTGTCCAGCGAGGTGTTGAACACGTAGTTGCGTTGCAGCGTTCGATTTTGGTAGCTGGCACAGCCCATTTTGCGCACCAGCTGGCCATGATTGAGCATATCGTTGGCCAGGTACGACTCCTTGTGCGTGAGGTGCTCGTGGGGACGGCGTTGGTTGCGCGTGGCCGTCGACACCTGCAGCATGCTGGGATGGGCCAGCAAGTAGCCTTCGTGCTCAAACAGCAGGCACTTCATATGCGGCAGCTGGCACAACGGCGTGCTGTCCAGAATGAGGCGATAGTAGAAGGCGTAGGGCACATCCAAGGCGACCACGGCCACGGGTCGATCCTGCTGGGCCGAGTGTAATGCGTCCGCCTTGCCCTCAAAAATTGTGTGCGCTATGGTCACAATGTAGCCCGCTCCGCCAGAGTCCAAATACGGCGCTGTGCTCACAATTCGACCCGGCTGTGCCATTGCCTGCCGGAACCAGGGACGTCGTGTCGCATCGTAGTTACTGCTCAACAGACAGCCCGGATACAGTTGCAATACACCACTCTCGCTGGCAATGTACCGTCTAATGATGTGGCCACTCAGCGGGCCACTCGAGTCCTGATGCCGCCGCCACAAAAGTTGCATAGCCTGATACAACACGCCAACCTCGTGCCGAATGCGCGAGCGCAGGCCGGGATTGGGAAACAGGTCGCTGCCATAGCGCAAATAAGCCATAATGGACTCCACTTGCCCCAGCTGCGTTTGCGGTCGATTGTTGTGCAGAAATGCAAAGGGCGAATTAAAGGCGGAGGCACTCAGGAAGAGAGTGGGCGCATCTGCAGGAGAAAGTAAAAGTTAATTCTCAAATGAAACATGAAACATTATATTTATAAATTTCTCCGTTAACTCACCCATTGTGGCCATCTGCCTGAAGTAGCGACAAATTCGGGGCGTACCACTGCCGCTGGCTTGCACCAGATCCAAACGATGATACAACAAATTCATGCTGTCGCCATAGTAGCCAGAGTCATAGCTAGATGGCACATCCTTTCGATTGTAGCGCTGCAGCGGAACGGAAGCATTGTGCGCGGCGGTGCCGCTGATGCTGGCCGTGCTCACCACACAGAGTACGTAAATGCCCAGCACGGATTGCCAATGATAGGTGCGCAGCAGCTGTTGGCGGCCCAGATAGATGCCTGTGGTCGCATTGCCGCGCTCCTCGTGCAACATGCGCTTCAGAATGCTGACAAAGTCCGTTGCATTCTCAAGGTAGGCAATATTTACTGGATATGCTGTTTCACGCTGGATGAGAGGCCGCGGGAAAGCCGGATGGGCTAAAGTATTGCCGTCACGATCCAACAGAAAGGCATAGCTAAATCCCTGTTTGGTAGCGGGCATAGCATTCGGATAGTTCAGCAAGTCCTCCAACAAATCAGCCAAATACAAATTCACGCCCACCACACCGTAAGGCGGTACGGCGTGTGTGATGGCAACCAGCACATCTATTCAAATAAACAATGTTAGCTTGAACATGGCACACAAACGAGACTAGACTCGAGACTTACCTCCGCTTTCCGCATCCACAACGGGCTGATGCACCTCAAGTGAATCCGTAAGAAAGCGCTCTGTGAAGAGCGGAGAGAAGACACGACTGCTGGCCTGAGGTATCGTTTCCGCATGCATCTTATTCAGCACAAAGAAGCGACCCGCCAATTGCGCTTCCTGTCCAGCAGGCAGCCAAGCGCGCACATCAACATCAAACTTGGTGTAGTTCTGTGTGGCCACATCGCTGAGGAACTGTTTCTCATACATGATGCGCTTCTCGTCCAGCACGACGGCGCAGGTGTTGATGATAACCGGTGACAACAGTCGACTCTGGCCCTGGGCCAGAACGCGTAACACGTGCATGGCATCCGATAGATTTGTGAGCAAGCCACGGGTCACATAAATAAACTCGATGGGCTGCTCTGAGCTGTTAATCAGCTTTACTTGCTGCAGTCGGTGCAGCAACTGGAACGCATACTCGAAGCCCAACGTATGATTGGTCATTCCACGTCCCAAACTCAGATTGTTTACATAGTTTAGTATCTCCTCCTTGTGCGCACGTGTGGCCCTGTAAATGCCATGTGCAGCGTCAGAGGGAAACGCATCCAGAAACATAAAGTCAGCCTCACTGGAAACAGTCACTAACGATATATAGTCGGTGTCCTCCAATAACAGCAGCACCTCTTGAACTGTGATACAGAAGAAATTATAATTTTAATTTTTTTATAAGGTATACAAACATAAAACCAACCGTAGCTCGTTACATCTATATAAACATACTTGCTTATTATATATTCACCTATCAACAAACACTTACCAAAGTTCTTGGTGATGTCAAACAGCTCCGCATTTAACGCCGATCCGACATCGATGAGCAGCAGCACAAATTTATGTTTAATGGCCGAAATATAGAGGCGGCGGAAATGGGCACTGCCTGAAGCTCCATCACTGGTGGAGAGAAAATAGATGTGCTTAAAGTGGCTGACGCTGCTGCTGCTGCTAACTCGTTTGGTGCTATTGTTGCTGCTGATGTTTAGCTCGTTGTCGTTTGGACTGCTGCTTAGGAGTTGCCTCATCAAGTTTAGCCGATCGGCTATATAGCTATTGGCGGCTAGCGAGCACCCGTTGTTCTCGTTTAGGAATGTGGCGCGCGATGTCTCATCGGACTTGAGAGAATTTAAAATTTGTATCTGCTGCTTATTGTAATGCGCAGATGCTGAGGAGACTGTGTCCATATTGCTCTCATAGTCTGGTTGGCAATTCTCAATTTGGGTGTTTAGATAGAGAAGCATGTGCTCGCTGCTAGCGGCTGCATTGCCGCTATCCCCATCCTCCATTTCAAAGTCAAATTCACTTTCCATCTCATCGTCTCCTTCCTCGTCATAGCTGTGCTGCTGTAGAAGCACTTTGCTCAGATTATAACGGAACAAATCGCGCAGTTCGATAACAACATGCGTGGCCCTTTGCATCTTTCTGCCCAGCCGCTGGCTGAATGCTTGCAGATCCTGCTGCACGCTCTCGTTGCCGTTGCCAAACAGTCGTTGCAGCTTTGTTCCAGAACTAGCAAAATGTATTGAGTCGAAGATTTCCTGCAAAGATCCGTTGAAGGTTAAAGCAGGAAATGAATTGGAATACTCCATCTGGACTCACCTGTATCTTGGTCACGAGCATCTCAACATTACGTATGCCATGCTGCTTACTCTCCACATTGTGCTTTAGCTGCATCACATTTGGCTGATTGTAGTTGACGAAGAAGACACTCGCTGGCGTCTGCTGCAGCGGCACATAGCCGGCGGCAGAGGCAGCAGCGTTGGACGTAGGCACTTTGTTATTATTGCTAGTTATGTTTTCATCTGTTGTGGTTGTGATTTTGCTTATGTTTAGAGGTAGTGGAGGAACATGTTCACTGTTTGGCAATGTGTGTGCAGCTGCCGCCAGGAGCAGGAGCAACGTGGGGCCGCTCCACATTTTGCTGCTCATCTGGTTGGCTGAATAAGTAACGATTACCGCATCGTTTATAACTAAATCTGATTTTTATTTTTTTATGCTGCGGCTGCTGCTGCTGCTGCCCGATAAATTATGAAGTCGGTCGACTTATCGCACAAATGTTATCGAATGTACCTAAGAGAATACTGATGGGTTGCTGTCGCGCTTACAGGAGTGACCATACTATTCGAATTATTTAGCTAAATTACATTTAAAATAAAATAGCTTTGAATTATAAATGGAAACCATCGCTTGAATATAATTTAACAAGAAATTGTGACATAAAGAAATTAAAAATCGTTGAGTATTTGTCTGGTATTTATTAAAATGCACTACCGATATCCATTAAATGAGATATCGATATTGAGTACAAAACATCGATACTATCGTTGTGTGATTCATAAAAAAAATAAAAAAAAGGTGCATATATACCTTTACACAAACATTAAAAAACAGAGCATTAAGACTTTAACAAACGATGGCCGCCACCCTAAAACCGTATTTGACTGCCGTGCGGCATTCGCTGACTGCTGCCATGTGTCTGCAAGACTTTCCCTCGCAAGTTGTGGAACGTCACAACAAGCCGGAGGTGGAAATTTGTTCCAGCAAAGAACTGGTGCTCACGCCCATCGTCGTCTCCCGCAACGAGCGAGAGAAGGTGCTGATTGAGCCGTCCATCAACTCGGTGCGGGTCAGCATTGCTGTCAAGCAGGCGGATGAAATCGAGCGCATTCTCTGCCACAAGTTCACACGCTTCATGATGCGTCGCGCTGAGTCCTTTATCATACTGCGCCGCAAACCAATCGAGGAATATGACATTAGCTTTCTGATCACCAATTTCCACACGGAGCAGATGTACAAGCACAAGCTAGTGGACTTTGTCATCAGTTTCATGGAGGAAATCGACAAGGAAATCAGCGAAATGAAACTGGCGGTGAATGCGCGAGCACGCACCTGTGCTGAGGAATTCCTGAAGCGCTTTTAGTGTTAAGCTGAGCAATGAAAGTTTCATAATAGTATTCCATTATTGCTTCAATAAACAAATGTGTTTTTCCGTAACGCTCGACAAGCTGTATTAACAATTAAATCTGTACACATCGTTGTCTCTAATATGTGTAAGTTATAAGGGCGAAGAGTTTCTTTGTTTAGTAAACGCGGGCTGGTCTCCAGCATTTAATTTTTGGAAAGCAAATAACTGAATTGTTTAATATTATCACCTCTGTCATTGACATATTCCAATTGCGATATGAATGGTTGTCTAATCAATATTATTGATTGTATGTCCTAATCAAATTGTAATTGTAAAGTTTTCAGGTTTTTATTAATTTAACTACATACGAACTAAAAAGTTAAAAGTATTTTCATGCTTGTAATATTTTCAAATATATTTTTCTTTGCTTTTTTTTAGCAAATTGGGCAAGGAAATCGCATTTATTGAAATAACAATAATTGCTAGAGTTGCAAAAATTAAAAATAAATATTTATTTAGCCTTAACAAGCTACAGTTTTTATTTGTTTATGATATTTTTTAAATGTTGCGCCTTTTTGTGTATGTCATGCAACTTTTTTATGTGTAAGTTGTGGAACACTGGTGCATAACAACCCTGTCCAATTAAACATCAACAAACGCAACACGAGGCCAGCTCCGGATCGTGGCTTAAATTTATTTTACGTAAAAATGGTGACCACAAAGGTGAAGAAAATAAAAAGCGCAAAGCAGAAAAACAGCAACGGCTCCACCGACATTCCAGCCCTGAAAGCAGACGGCTGGAAGAAGGTGAAACTCAAAGGCCACGTGATATCTGACGATTTTAGCGGCTACGAGGGTCTGATCGGTCTGGAAGTTCTGAAGGAATACGATGCGGCACTGGTGAAATCAACACAAAAGCCAAAGACTGCCACCAGAGGCAACGAGCAGAGCAGGCGGCGCAAGCGATCAGAGGCCTCCTCCACTGACGAGGAAGACAGCGACAGTGAAGATGAGAATCCGGAGACGCCCGGCGGATCGGCAAAGTCCAGCAAGAAAGCGCGTTTTGCCGAACGTCGGGCACAGCGAATTCTGAAACAGCGGGAGAAACGCGAAAAACGCAAGGAACAGCGCAAACAAAAAAAGCCAGGGTCCAAAGCGGAGGCCAAACCAAAGTTCACACCCAATGATGAATATGCGCCAGGTCGTTTTGCGCTGCTCCGTCCACCGCCACCAGACGACGACGACGTTGCCTTAAAGGAGGCCAGCTCCGAGGACGAGGAGGTGCCACAGCTGGTGCCTGGCGGATCGCAAAGCGAGCCGGATATGACCAAATGGAATGGCATGGGTGTGCCGGCTGTGATTATGCGCGCTTTGGCCGAGCAGGGATACGAGGCGCCCACCCAGATTCAGGCCATGACGCTGCCAGCGGCCATACATGGCAAGAAGGATATACTGGGTGCTGCTGAAACCGGCAGCGGCAAAACCCTGGCCTTTGGCATACCCATTCTCTCGGGCATTATGGAGCTGAAGCAGCGCAACGACGGATCAAGCATACGCAAGGCGCCCAAGGTGAAGGGCGATCGTCCAGCTGAAGAGGCGCCGCCGTCTAAAGACAACCACGAGCTGACACCGCCGCCCGAGGAGCTGGACTACGTACCTGGCGCGAGTGAGGAGGACAGCGATGTCGAGGAGCACGGCCAGGCCATGCGTCGTCCACTCTACGCTGTGGTGCTGACGCCCACCCGTGAACTGGCCGTGCAGGTGAAGAATCACCTTGTCGCCGCTGCCAAATATACGGGCATTCGTGTGGCAGCCATCTTCGGAGGGCTGTCGGTGGCCAAGCAAGAGCGCGTGCTGCGCCAGTGTCCCGAGATTGTGGTGGCCACACCGGGTCGCCTCTGGGAACTGTACTCGCAGGGCAACCAACACCTGAACAAGATTGAAAATGTCAGTTTTCTGTGCATTGACGAAACGGATCGCATGGTGGAGAAGGGACACTTCGAGGAGTTGCGCAGCCTGCTCAAGGTGCTCAACGCGGACGAGGATCGCAAGCAGCTGCGCCAGAACTTTGTGTTCTCCGCCACACTGACGCTCGTCCACGACCTGCCCGAACATATGCAAAGTAAGCACAAGTGAGATCCAAATTTCCACATCTCTCAATTTTCTTACGTTTTAGAACGCAATCTGGCCAAGCGTTCCAAGTTCACGAAGCAAACCGTGGATCAGAAGATCGAGAGCCTGATCGAAGAGCTGGGCATATCGCAGCCAAAGATTGTGGACATAACCAGCAGTCAACGTAAGTGGGAGTCGCAACTTGAATGACACATTTATGGAAATGATTCAACTGGTCTTTTTAGAGACGGCGCAAACCCTCACCGAGAGTCGCCTGCTGTGCGCGATTGATGAGAAGGATTACTATCTGTACTATTTTGTGCAGCGCCATCCGGGTCGCACCATCGTCTTCTGCAACTCCATTGACTGCGTCAAGCGTCTGGCGACGCTGTTCGGCTTGCTGGACTGCAATCCGTTGCCGCTGCACGCCAACATGATCCAAAAGCAGCGCCTGAAAAATCTGGAACGCTTCCGTGACAGCCAGTTGGGCTTGCTGATAGCCACCGATGTGGCCGCCCGCGGATTGGACATACCCAACGTTGAGCATGTCATACACTACCAAGTGCCACGCACCAGCGAGAACTATGTGCATCGCTCGGGTCGCACGGCGCGTGCCAACAAGCACGGCATTACGGTGATGTTCATGGAACCCGGCGAGGTCAAGAGCTATGTGAGGCTGCACAAGACACTGGAGAGAAGTAGGTGGCTGTAAATTTAAAGATTCCAATGTATAACCTGATGATTACAGCCGAGGATCTGCCGCTGTTTCCAATCTCTGAGCGTTTCCTGGGCGCTGTCAAGGAGCGCGTGAATTTAGCACGTGAACTGGACAAGGAGGAATTAAAATTGAGGCGCACCCAAAGCGAAGAGGGCTGGATGAAAAAGCATGCCGAGGAGATGGACATGATTATTGACGGCTACAACGATGAGTCGTAGGTACACTTTGTGCTTTAACTTGGCAATATGCTAATCCGCGTCTCTCACAGTGGTAGCGACCAGGACGAGGATCCGTTCATCATTGAGCGAAGACGGAATCGCATGCATGTGGACACCGTGCGAGCCCAACTCAGCGCGCTGCTGGCCCAACCCATTTTCCCCAAGGGTTTCAGCTTTAAGTATCCCACCAGCACGGGCCAGCTGCTCTCGGGCTCCGACATGGCCACCAGCAATTCCCAGAGTGCTGTGGAAACAATGAAGGCGGCCATTGAGGACATGAAGCTGGCCAAGAAGCAGCGCAACAAGCGCAAACGCAACGTGTAATCAAATATAATCTAGTTTACTGTACAAATAAATATTATTTTGTTGCATTCAGTGCTTGGAAACAAAGTATCTTGTGCCGCCTTCCGTTAAAGAGCGCGCGTGCTTGGCCAGCAATGTGGATACGGACAGTGTGGGTGTGGTGAAGCAGCTGAAATAGGAGTTTCAATTGCAATTAGAAGTGACTTGTTTATTCGGACATGTGTCCTGCTTACTCAATGTACGGCTCCATCTCGTCCAGCGTCCACCTTCGCTTTGTTTTGAACAAGGCGCGCATGCGATCGTTTATATTGGAAGGAAGCTGCTCCTCGGCCAGGGAACGGACGCAGGGCTGTGCGCCCTCTTTGTCCAGGATGCCCAGGCCCCGCAAGTATTCCAGCTGGCAGCTCATGCCCTCGGGCAGGGCCTCCTGCCAGGTGCTCATGAACTCCTCGTTGCGAAAGCGCAGACCTGGCTGCAAAATGTTCTGCGCCACAATCCGTGCCACAAGCGACTCCCGATATCTGAATTTGCCTGGGCAGCGATCACTTGGCTTCGCATACACATCAAAGAGTCCAGCCACAATCGGCTCTGGAGCAATGCCCTGCAGTGCGTAAATAGTCTCCTCCCGCTCCACCTCGTCCAGCGACCACGAATTTTCGCTTATCAGTCCGAGCATCAAGTTGATGATGCGGTATTCGTACTCGTAGTCCAGTATACGGATGTGGCCATCGAACTCGAGGGCCCTGTACTGCTGCAGCCCCTCAATGAACTGTGTCCGGCTGCACTGCACCGTGTCCAGCAGCTGCTGGAAGCTGAACAGCAGCTTGCGGTCGATGCAGTACTCGTTCTCCGGCCCGGAGTAGCGTGTTAGCTGGAGCAGTTCCCCCAGCTTGCGATAACGTGGCCGAATCTCGCGGCACTCAAAGTATTCGTGGAAAATGCTGAGCACCTGCCTCTGTTCCAGAGTGCGCGGCACCTCCAGTTCATCATCGGCGCTGTCGTTGAGGCTGCGCTCCAGGGATGTGTTGGCGTTGCCCGAACGCGGACTCTTCAGTGGTGAGGTGCTGGTGGCGGCAGCAAACTTTAACTCCGGCACCAACAAAAGGCTGTTCGAGATCTCGGCGCCCTTGACGTCGTATGTTCGCTCATCGGTGCAGAGCACCACTTTCTCGTGCAGGCCGCCCTTAAAATGGAGCGTCTGACCCGCGCGAATCTGCTGCAGCATGTGCTCATCCAGCTCCAGCAGCCGCAAATTATCGCTGACCACATTTGCACCCGGATAATACAGAGCCTGCGTGAGCTGAGTTAGCTGGCGCTCGTCCATTTTCGCATGCTTCACAATGGCCTTGACGTCGGCCGCTGTCCGCACATAGCTGCCAACGAAAGAGAGCGTGGAATAGGATGCGAATTATGCTTGTTTAACAACTTACTGCTGCGGCGCATTCTCATCCACTTCCATGTCGGTCAAGTCCATCTCATGTTTTGCGCGCCAAAAATAAACAGTGAAATTCTGCCTTGTGGCGTTGCCACCTTGTTATACATTGTACATATTTTCTAATTAATTGAGTTCTCACAAGTATAGTGGGTCAACAGGCATTTATTCTCATATTTCTTTTAATTGCAAAACTTTATATGAAACAAAACCTAGACAACACCATTTAAATAATTTTATTCAAACAATTTGCCAATCACAGCGAAATTCTCACATATTTTAGCGTTGCCACTTTAGTGAAACTCTTCACAGTCACAGTTACTTGTGATCTGTGACAGGTATCTGCACAGCATGTGCACTTTTAACGCACAACAATGGAGAACCTGGCGACGAAAACCAACTGGACGGATGAGGAACGGCTAGAGCTCGCGGCACAGCTAGATGCTGAGCTGGACAGCTTCATAGATGGCTTGGAGAAGAAGCGCTATGAGGAGGGATGGCCGGAAGATCGCTGGCAGGAGGAAATGGACAAGCATCCGTTTTTTATGAAAAAAACTCCACAGCCAGGCGATGAGGTGCATCCCATGTTCGAGGGCCTGCAGAAGCTCAAGTACGATCCCGAGGAGAACACGCGCGAAGAGCTGGCGCTCAACTACAAAGAGGACGGCAACTTCTACATGAAGCACAAAAAGTTTCGCATGGCCGTCTATTCATTTAGCGAGGGCATCAAGGCAAAGTGCGAAAATCCCGATGTTCTGGCCGTGCTCTACAACAACCGATCCGCTGCACACTTCTTCATCAAGAACCATCGGTCCGCACTGAGCGATGCACAGCGCGCCCTCTTCTACAAGCCGGACTACACGAAGGCGCGCTGGCGGGCTGCCCAATGCGCCTACGAGCTGGAGAAGTTCGAGGTGTGCAGCCAGATGTGCGAGGAGCTGCTCGAAGTGGATGTCGATCACAAGGATGCCAAGGCCCTGCTGCACAAGAACAAGATGAGAAAGGTGAGCGAATTTAACTATCTTAAATCCGAACTTACCTCAATATACGTCCATCTAGCTTGATATGGAGCGAAACCAGCGCAAGGAAGCCGCCGAGTCGAAGCGTCGCCTGGCACGTTTCCACAAGCTGCGCGAAGCCTTGGAGCAGCGTGCCATCAAGTTCGATGATCAGCCGCTTAATAAACGTCTGAACATCAGTGAGGATCTGTTGCGACCCAAGTTTCTGCCACTCGAGGATTATCCCGTGCACTTGGACGATGATGGCAACAGCCTGATCTGGCCAGCTGCCTTCTCTTATCCGGAATTTCTGCTCAGCGATTTCCAGCAGCAACTACCAGAGACAGCCACCATGTCGGATTGCCTAAGCACACTCTTCACCGAGCCGTTGCCCTGCGACAGGACACTAAGCTATCGCCCGGACAGCGTCCACGTCTACTACGAGAATCGCAAGGCCGCCTGCGTGCACAAGGTCAACCCACAAAAGACGCTGCGCGAGATCATCAGCGAGAAAGGCTTTTTTGTCTCTGGCGGCGCATTGCTCTTCTATGTGGTGCCAAAGGACTCGCGTGTCGAACAGGAGTTCATCCACCAGCAGCGACGACCTTTGGTCTACAGTTAACAACATAAGCATAAGAAAACTATCCGTTAACAAAGCATTGATTAATTTTTTATTGTTATTGACTTTCATTTGCTGCGAAATATGCATAAAGTATATATATGTAAATAGTAGTCACGGTACAATTGAGCTTTGTTTGCGCCTTTCCAATATCCTTAGTTTATATTCTTGCAGAAAGAAGCTATTTTACTAAGCTTACAATAAACAATATATTTTCTTTTGTATAATTTGTATTTGAGTATTTGATTATTCTGCAAAAAACAAAAAATAAACTGCAAGAATATGTAATGTTCGGCTGGCCAAACTTGCTGTTAAAAGTTATAATTTGATTTCTAGCTAATTTTACAATTTGTTGATATGTTTTAGGCGTAAAAGCGTATGGCGGCCACTCAAAGCGGTTCACAGTTTAAAAGCGAAAGTTATAATTAATTTAACTAAATTAGGTTTTAGATTAGAGCATTGTGCATTCCAACTGCCTTCAGTTTGGTGGGCTGCATTTTTATTGGCCAGAAGCGCAAAGCGTCACAGGAAGCTGCCTTAACGTCTAAATAAGCTAATACTAAATAGTTTTTTTGTAAAAGAAGTCAACAATAGTTTTGTATAATTTGTGTGTATATAAATAAAAGCGTTTCGATATTTCTCTATAATTGAGCAAACTTCGGTTGGAATGCGAATACGTATGTATATATGGTAAAATTGATGTGTATATGTAGACATAGACATGGAGAAAAACAACCAACAGTCACAACATCAGTTACCACTTATGGAATACACTAGTTTTCCTTACAGACACAGACACACTCGTTGATATGATAAAAATATTTGTTGTACAGTATATAAATGCGTATGATTATAGCTAGTTAGTCTAAACAATATTTATGGCAAATCAGGGCTAACTTATATGGTTTTGAATATAAAGTAAACATCAGGTAGCTGATCAACTTAGAAAAAATCACAAGGCAAAACATAGATTATGATGCTTAACTTAATGCTACTTACTGCGACAATAATAATAACAACAACAACATCAACATCAACATTGAAATGCGCTTATTACTACTGTGGCGATTGTGGAGCTGCTGTCGTATTCCGTTGGAGCACATTGTTCAGTCGCATCTTCAGCGGCGAGAAATAATTTTCTTGAAACGCGGCAACGAGGCAAACTTCTTCAAGCTGTTGCCGGTTTGTGGTGCCACCTGATGCTGATGCTGCTGCTGCTGATGCTGCTGGTGCAACTCGTTGGGCGAGTTGGTCACCGATTGGGATTGGGTCATGGCTGCCTTTAGCTGCAGTTGCTGCTGCTGTTGCTTGGTGGGCGAGTTTCCAAACTTGGCCAGTGTCGCGTATTTTTGCAGCATGCGCGTTGCCCGCTCGGCGGCCTGGTAACAGTGCTCGTACTCCTCCTCCAACTGGCTCGACTTTGATTTCGATTTCGGTTTGGATCTGGGGCTGCCACTGGCCTCGGGCGCTTGTCCGTCGTCAAACTTGAAATCGATGTTCTGCAACATGGCCAGTTGCAGCAGTTCCTCCTTCCCGCCAACGTTTGCAGGCTGCAGATCAATGTTGTTGTTGTTGTTGTTGTTGTTGCTGCTGCTGCTGTTATTATTGTTGCTAATGCTGTTGCTGTTGCTGGCGCGCTTTGACGCATGGGTGACGGCATAGACACCCTCTGAGATTTTGTGGGCGGCAGTCTTTTTGGTTAACGTTTTAGTCTTGGCTAACGATGGCGGCGTTGATGATGTGGACTTGTGACGCTGTTCGATAATCTGCTGGGGCGATGATATATAGAGGTTCTCCTTGCGCTCGCGACGCAGCCGAGCGCTGACCAAGTGACGTATTCCCGCCGCTGCCTCCGCGCTACTGGGACTGCGCCGCTTCGACTTGAGCGTGTCGCAGCTGTTGGGATAGTACGAGGGGATCTTGTCATCCACGCTTATTATGGACTTGCGCGGCGTCTGATAGTAATCCTCCTCCTGCTCCCGCTGCTCGGTCGTCGGTGTCTGCTGCTTGGGTGGCAGGGCCGGCAACAGCGGTGATTCGGTGGGTGTGCTGGTGCTCAGGCCAAAGCCAAGTCCGAGCGGCTGCGCCTGCTCAAGTTCCTGGGTTGCCTTCACGGCCAAGAGGTTCTCGTAGAGGTGCTCGGCCAGGACGCTGTTGCTGTTCAGGGAGCTGGCATTCATCGACTCGTAAATGTCGCTCTCGTTATGTGGTGCAACAGCTGCAACATTTGCGGTCGGAGGAGCGTTTCTTGCTTTCCCAGCTTGGTCGTCGGTGTTGCAGCTGCTCGTGGATGAGCTGTAGGAACCGGTCGAGTAGCCAGATGAGGTGGATGCGGTGCTGGCACTGGGTTTCTTCTCGATCGCAACGTTGTTGCTGCCCGTTGTCTTTTGAATAATCGGCGCCATGATGCAGTACCCGTTGAGATCATCGACCAATACCTTTTTCTTGTTCTGCAGCAGCTGAGGATTGCCGTGGGGCACGGCGCCATTGGCGCCAATCAGATTAATGGTGGACGTGTTGCAGGCGGAAAAGTTAAAGTTGTGCGGCAGACGCTCCGACACGTTCAGGCTCGCCACGGAATCGGCCTTGCTCAGCTGGCGGGTAATTTGGGCGAGCAGAACACGGCGCGTGTCGTGCTCAATGGCGGAATCCTCGAGGCTGATGTTCAGCTCCTCGCTGGACAGCGCCTCGCCGAAGGTGTCCAGAAAGTTGAGCTGCGACAGATCGGGACTGGAGAAGCTGTTGCGATGCGCATTTTTCATGTTGGGTGTGCGTTTTAGTGCTGGCGTCGTCTCTGGAGTGGGTGCGTTTTCGTAGAGCGCCAATTGTTGCTGTTCCTGCGGCTGATCCTCATCCTGATCCTGATCCCGTCCCGGCTGAAGCTCTCCGACGCTGGCACTGCCCGAACGTCGCTTCTGCCCAAAGAAGTTGTCCAACATGTTTTTGTATTTCTTCTTCTTGGCCAACTCCGACTCTGGATTGGTGCTAGAGCGCGGTATCTCGCCCGGCTTGCACTCAAACGTGTTGATGCGCTTGCGATGCACCGGCAACGGCGGCACCACAGGCGGCGTTTCCAACACAGACGCAACCGGCGCACAAACGGACGCCAGGTTCATCTCCTCATAAATGCCCGATGCAATGGATGCACGTGAAATACGACTGCCATCAAAGATTTCCTCGTAGATTTGCGAGACGCGCGCGGAAAACGAAAAATTGCTTGCGTCGAGATCAAAGCAAAAGGATTCGGGCAAGTTGGGCAACGGGCCAAGTGCCTTTTGAGAGCTACAATAGAAAAAGAAAATATAAATGAATTATAAAATGTATTAGAAATTAAAAAATAGATATGAAAGGTTACAAAAACGAGAAATCAGATCTATAGAACTTGAGAACCTTAGCAATAAAGAATATAGTCAAATGTTTAAAAATTGATGATGAAGATCATGAGAAAATAGTTTGGATAGAAACATATAGGAAAACAGACAGACGGATATATCACTATGGAATCGTGACAAAATTATAATACCCTCCGCAGGGGTATATAAAGATAAGTAATTAACAAAACAAGTCTACATCTCTCTCTCTCTCTCTCATAAGTAATCTCCTTCTCTATTCAACATGTATTTAAGTGCCCACCTGGAATCGCGGCTGAGTCGTCGCTGCTCCAGAAAGACCTGTCTGTACAATTCCAGATTCTTGATCGACTTTTTGATCCACTTCATGTGGCGACGGCAGGCCGTCTCCGTGTCCAGTGCAAAGTAGATGAAGCAGTCGCGCCGATTCTGCGTCCAGAAGAGTCCGTACGAGTGCTGCTTGGTGCGCGAGGTGGCCAGGCTGATGTTAACGCCGGGCACATTCACCGATACGCTCAGCAGTTTCGTTTGCTGTTGATGTGGCTCCTCGTCGGCCAAGCTCTGGAAACTGAGGCGCAGGAAGCAGGGCACACACTTGATCGCCTCGATTTTGACCAGACACTTGGTCCACGTTTTGTAGCGCAGCGCAATGGCGCGCTTGTCGTGTGTATCCAATTTGACGTCCATGCACATCGAAATTTCATTGTGATCCATGTTTGTGTGCGTCCGGATGGATGGTGGGATGGAAGGTGTTCTTGTTGATTGATGAATGACTAATGAAAATACTGAGATCGGTTTCTTTTCGCTAATTTACATGTTTTCTTTCGTTTTTTTATTTTTTCGTTCGTTTTTAATGGCGAGGGTGGAGCTCAGTGTTGTCAAAATGTAGTGTGTATACATTGATTGTAGAGATGGTCGATATATATGCGGTTGTTGTACACAAATTTGTAATTTGTGGTATTTTTAGCCAGTCAAGCTGCGGTCACACTATCAGCAGTTTTCTGAATTTTCTGTGGAACGTTGACGTTTCTGTCGTTTATTCCGAATCAATCCAATCGTAACGCTCGTGCTAGAATACGAGTTCGCGTCTCTTGACAAAGAATTGCATTCAATCATATCAAAAACGTGTATTCGCTAAGGCGATAAGTCAAAGCCCCTCAAACATTTTTGACAGCAATTTCGGTTTTGCCAGATTTACGCAACGAAAGCAGCTGCGTCGACAACAGAGAAGTCAGCGGCTGTGCCAGAAGTTGCAAGAAGGCGGGGTGGCAGAGTCCAAGAAGCACCAGCGCAAAGCGAAATCAAAGTCTGCGCATAGAAATAAAATCTAAAATAAAACAAAAAAATAGCAAACCGAGTCGAGTGTCTAATTGTGCACAGTTGATAAAAAAGTGTCGAAATCGTTAGCTAAAAATAGTTCAAAATGGCGCGTTTGAAACATTTCTAATTTAAATAAAAAATACATAAAAATAAAGCTGTGTGAGAAACTAATACTTTTTTGGTTTTTTGTGGGTAAGTACAAATTGGCAAACACGATTTTATATATGTATTTTTTTTTGTATTATCGCCTACGTCACACGCCTTATGCGTGGGTGTGAATCATGCAAAAATACATATAAAAATAATGATACGCATTCAGATATTTCACACACACACACACTTGTTTCTACATTGATTTTCTCCTAATACGCACGCACGTGCCGCTTTCCAACTGGTCACAGTTAATATCCAATTAGACCAAGTCGTATTACAATGCATTTAGTCAGCTCGAAAATGTTCCTCTTTAATTGTTGTTGTTGCCAGTGCTGTCAGCTGTTAGATCGAAAATTTTCCACGCCCGATATATGTTTTGTTAGTGGGCAATTTTTTCATCCCTGTCCATTTTTGACTCAGGCTTCAGCTCAGGTAAACAAACTTTTGTAAGTGTAACCCTGTTTGCCGGCCGTTTATGTCCACCAATAATAACAACGACAACAACAACAACAACAGTGAAATGCACACAGCTTTCAGCCACTCAGCTTTAGCGGGTAGCATTAAACTTGCAGCAAAAAGCTTTCTCGAACAATTTTCGAGACCAGAAAATGCAGGGAGAGTTTATTGGCTTTTCGATGCAATTCGCAAGGACATTTTTTTTTTGTTTTTGCAAATAGAGAAACCTAAAAAACGGGCTTTGACCTCACAGATACAGATTTTTTTAAAATTATATGTAAATATAAAAGCATTCACATCTCCAAGGAGATGACATCATTGCATTTTTTTTATATTTATATCGAGTATTTAGTGATTAATTTGGTTTCTAGCTTTGCAATAATTTTTTTCTCACGTTACGTAACGAATTGAAAATCACATAGTACTTAGTAAGAGTATACAAAAGCTTGCACTTGACCATAAATAGCTTTTTGTTCGGTTTTTATCTGCTTTTATTGATTTAATGTTTAATGTTGTTTTATATTTGCAGTGAATCTGGATGGACACAGTTTCAACGCTCTCAAAAGAAAGTGCAAGAAGTTCATTAATTTTTAACTAAATTAAAAAAAAAAAATTGTTATCAAAATGGCGCGTTCAAGTAATTTATTGTTTAATTCGGCCTCAAGTTTAGAGACTAAACAGTTTAACTGTTAACAAACAAATCAAAAAAAAAAAAAAAAACAATTTAAATAAAGCCAAATAAAAAGTAAATAAATATACGCAAATATTCCATTAAAAAACAAAAACAAAAAATAAATAACTTTTTGTGTGTGTTTCGGGTGTTGGGCCGTGCAATAGAAAATCAAAAGGAAGTATTTTGCCTGGAAAGTTCTGTAAAACTTTTGTACACATTCCGTGGTAACGAATAACGTAACATAGTTCGCGTCGTCTCTCTCCCGCTCTCGCTCTCTCTCAGACACTGCATTTAGCTCTTTCGTTCTCGTTACTTATCATCGATTGCATTTGTCAAAGCTGATAACGGTCAAGTGCCTAATGGCAAGTTCGCTTAACAAGACGAGACACAGGCGCAGATTGGCTGCGATCTCGTTTCTATCGAATATCTCATTAGATGGCACACACCGGGACACAAAATTTGGCGCAACATTTGGCAGCAGCATCTGCACGCAACAGCAGCAGCAGAGGCATTACAACAACAATAGCAAAGGCAACGCGACGGCAGCGTTGGGACTCGGCGCCGGCGGCTATCATCAGCACTATCAGCGAAATCATCAGCAGCGCAGCAGCCAAGCGCAGCAGCAGCAACAACAACAACAACAGCAGCAACAACAACAACAACAACAACAACATCAGCAGCAAAATGGAAAATGCGGCGGCGGCAACGCAGCTGCGCTGCTCCTCTGCAACGCCGACGTTCATATGGGCAGCGACGGCGGCGTCGGACTGTGCGGCCTGGATGAGTGCGGAGGCGCAGGATTGGGTGGCGCCAGCAGCGATGGCGATGGTTTTAGTGAAACTGAAAATATGGGTCAATACCTGATGAATGTGCGCGGTCTGCCCAACCAGGCTGAGAGACGCAACATAAAGCGGCCCACATCCTGCAGCCGCCAGCATCAGCAGCAGCAGCAGCAGCATACGCCGGGCTCTGGCAACAATAAGCAGCAGCTGCAGCAACGTGGCGGCAGCGGCGGTTCCGGCGCCGAGAGCGGCAGCGATTCGGACAGCGTCAAGATACCGCTAAAGGTGTCCAATTTGGGCAGCGGCAGCGGCATTGCAAGTGGCCTAAAGCTACTGCCCCTAAGGGAACGGTAAGTGAACCAAATCCTAATCTTAACCATAATAGAATTTATTTCAAGTTCTTGAAGTTCCTTTTAGAAACGTTTTAAGTTTAAACAAACTTTTGTCTTTTATTTAAGAATGTTTTTTTTTCGAATGAAGAATGATTAAGTATTAAAATTTGAAACCGTTTATGAACACAATTTTCCTTTAGTTGAATAATACATATTTTATCTGTAAATAAAATTGTATTCAATTTTATTGAGCAATATTTTATTTATTTTTATATAGGGATTAATTGTTTGCTACCACGGCTAAATATCAGGCAATCAAATTAAGATTTATTTTTTATTTGTTTATTTATTTATTGTTTTGTTTGTTTTTCAAACTGTTTTGTTAAATCTTACCTCATATTACAACAAAGAGGACAAAAATTTAATAATTTGATATTGTTATTATTTTTTCTAATTGTTTATATTTATTAAACATTAAAGAACAATATTCGAGATTCGTTGATTTGAAATCCAATGAAAATTTACCAGGAATTTCACGCGCAAGTCCTAAATATTTTGGTTAGGAAAATTACTTAACCTTTGTATATATTTAAGCACAATTTCTGCAGATGATTTATGAATCACACAATTATACCAATTAAATCTTAGGCATGTTTGCTATTTCCGATTAAGTTCGGGCAGAAAGAACATTTGTTTGTAAATATCTCGAATTTCCCACAGCTGTCAGCTAATTTAATTTATTGTCAACTGAGCGAGCTCGAAATTTGTACAATTTCGGTTCGTTTGACGTAGCTGGGCACCAATTGCGGACAGCTGTGGATCTTTTTCACAGCTCGCTAAATATAGTTGTCCGATGGGGGGCACACCGCTGTCCACTGTCCCGCTGTCCATTTAAGCGGTCAACTCTCGACGTGTGCCCGTTCAATTAGCGCAAATCAAAACGCCTCATTGAAAAACAGGCCGCAAATTACTCAACGACAACAACAACAATAATAACAACAACAACAATGCAAGTTGCATGTTGTGCGGCGTCCACTTAATTTGGGGTTTTATAGTGTTTGTGACAAGTGTGGGCACCATTCTCATAGACTCCGCCCATTCCACGTGGCACCTAAAACGGGCCTGTCATTACCTTTTATTGTTTATTCGATTCGCTTTGTTTGCCTTCTATTGACACGAAGTGCTTCTTCCCTAACAATTTGTTGGCACTTTCTGCCACAAAATCGCACGCAACAATTTGAC
Organism: Drosophila micromelanica; assembly: GCA_004143825.1. Lineage (NCBI taxonomy): Eukaryota > Metazoa > Arthropoda > Insecta > Diptera > Drosophilidae > Drosophila > Drosophila micromelanica. The sequence goes on from SCDY01000237.1 coordinate 62,007, forward strand.
GGCCATTTTCCACGCAAAATTATCTTATTGGAAGTCCTTAAAATACAGTTTGTAATTGAAACTTTCATGTCAAGTATCGTGTTTTAGTAATAGTAAAATTTCGAAATGCCTATCTCAATGAATATAAAAACCAGGAAAATTAAAAAAATTTTATATTAAATTATTGCAGGCATGAAAATTAGCCCATTACATTTTGTCATTAAAATTGATTATTATTATTTATATTATATATTATTATTTATAAATAATTTTTAAATAATTTTATCATTTTTAATATTATTTTGTTTACTTGATAAATATCATAAGTGCGCAGCAAATTTATTATTTTTGCAATCACAACTTTCTTTTCCTATCACAAAGTACTGAACTCTTTCTATATTGAGCGTTCACTGTACGTACGCACATTTATCTTTAGAGCTTTCTGGTCTTTACAATTTATTGTGGTTTATTTATTTCTTTTACAATGCTAGATAACAAAAATAACTTTTTCAACAAAGTTACATTTCTTAACTTTCTAATTACATTTTGTATTTACTTATTTTACAATTCTCTTCCTCATTTGTTATCTTGTCGTTAAAAATAGAACTGAATTGAATTGATATTTCAACTGATTCTGGTACTGACATTATTTATTTATAAAAGCTTTCCTTGTGAGCGTGCAAAAGGGACAAAGAAATTGCATGCGAAATGCAAACAAACTGCCTTGAACCCAAATTCAAATTAAAGAACATTGCGTCTATCTCGCTCTTGTTTCCACTCCCACACTTGCAGTCTCATTGCAGCGCAGAGCTTTCGCTTCAATGTTAGCACATTGCTCATGTTTCGTTAAACTCGTCTAGACGCACTTTAATATGTATATGCATGCACACACACATCCATGTGTATTGATTTAGTTGTTGTTGCACACTGCAATTCGTTGCGCTTTGAAGGCGTGACCTTGTTTCTTATTCGCGCTTCATCTACGCCTCTGCACTTGTCTCTTTGTTGTTGTTCTTTTGCTACTCTGATTTTTTTTTCTTTTCGTATAGCTTTAATGTCGTTTACCTTCCTCATGGTTTCTTACAGTTTTACGGGGCAGTCGCCAATCTTGTTATCACACATTTCATTGAACATGACCAATAATGTTAATTTACACAAATACTTGAAGAGGTCTGTCGCTTGAATTTTAGCCAATTTTGCCAAATAAATTTGAGTCTTTGCCAATTGGCCTTTTAACGGGTTATTCAGTCTGTCAGTCGTTTGTGTATGTACACTATTTCTAATATACTTATCTACGGGACGCCAGCAAATATTTCTCAACACTGTATTAAGTTTTTTTTTATTATCAAGAATTGGTCTTTGTATAATATTTAGTGACAACTGATTAGATTATAGCTTTAGATTGTTCAAACTGCTTATACCTGGCTATATCTTGTAGAACACTATCTGGAAACGTGAGTAGCGTGATTACTTTTGCCTTACTCCAATCTTAAATGTCATAATAAACAACTCTACATATGTATAGCATATGTATGTAAATCTTCATAATAAACAATTTACCCACAAGGCTTTAATTACTTGTTTTGTTATTTCCGTTTGAAATGTCAGATCAGCAAAATTCCCGCAATATGAAAACATAATTTGAGAATGCAAATCCCGTTCTCCTAGGAGAACGCTTCCTGTAAAAAACAATAACAACAAAAATGTGCTGCGTCTGCGCGAAAGATAATTATACACACACACACACACATACACATACGTATGTGTAAGTTTGTATGTCCAAGTGGCAAATTTGCAAATAATTACGACGCAAAAGACGAAGCAAAACAAATTCCAAACTACTTTGAGCCAGTTCATGTTATTGGAGTTTTGTTTTGTTGTTTTTTTTATCTTTCGGGCTTCGTGTTGAAAGTTGTTTTGAAATTGGATATGTTTTGAAGTTGAGGTATAAGGGCCAAGACAAGAAGCAAAACACAAAAAACGGTGGAAACCTTGCCGAAAACGTAAACAAATTTTGGGTCGGCATTCTGTCTAACAAGTTTCCGCACATGTTCCCCTATCGCTCTCTTTCTCTTTCTCGCTCTCTTCGAAAGCTCAGCAGAAATTGCGTCATGTTTTTAATCTGATTAAACGCAATGTAGGCAGCTTTTATGAATCAAATACCCATTTACGTATGTTTGTTCCTTTCCCGGCACGCAGTCTCAAGGACAACCGCTGACTTGACACTGAAATACAAGCAAAGCTCCAACTGTCTGGCAACGCCAGGCGCTCTCATGTCCTGCGCCGCCTCGCTCAATGTCAATGTCAGGGTTGCCCGAAACCAAAAACGAAACCGAAATCCAAAAACCTGTACCGAACTGTGAGAGACGTGCTGCTCTTGTTACGCTTTAGTGCGCCCCCCTTCCTCCCTCCACCCAAGTCCTTGGTGGCATCTTTTCAAACTGGGTAACCTTGACGCAGAATTCTCTGCGACGTAATACGAACCGGTTAAATGCCTGTTTGCCGCTGCTTGTTGTTTATTTATATTCTACTTCTTCTAATCCTTCATCAGCAGGACAGGCAGCTGACGTTTTCTTCCCCTTGTTGCATAATTTCAAGGTCAAGCCGGCAGTTTTTTACATTTTAAATAGGGTTGCTTATTCCGTCAGGGGTTGCAAAATATGTGTCAGTGGTGCAGTAGAATGCACCACATAAAAAAAATGCATTCAAAATATGTATAAATATCACTTTTCATTTTTATTGAATAAAATAAAAAACAATAGTGAACAAATATTCAATAAAACAGCTGCTTAAAATATTATATTTAATGGCATTTTCACAAAACAAAATTACTAACCTTTGGCCTACAGGTATTTATTTACCTGTACGAACACACAAAATGTTAATAGAAACAACTTTTATATGTTTTCGCCTCACTCTCTTGTATTTTTGTGCTGTGGTCATCAGTTGTTGCCTTTTGTTGATTCATTGTCGCCATTCGCTTTGGCGAGCTTGCAAATAAAAAGCAAAACGAAACAAAGAAACACAACGGGCAAACCCGATCAAACTGCTTTAAACCTCTTTGTGCCGATTTCACACACAAACACACTTCGAATAGAGTTCGAAATAACAGAGCATATGTATGGGCTGAAAGAGTTGCTCTCCGATAAGCGACAACAAACAGAGTTGTCATATCTACAAACATACATACATACATACATACATGTGTGTGTGTTTGAAGTATTTCAAAGTGGACAAGCTTTGATGGGACCCATTGTATACTTTGTTATTATATTTGTTTATCTATCGGGCGTTGTTTTAGGAGCTCTACGCCACAATCAGCTGACAGACCGACGGCCTGACTGAATAATGTCCGATTGCGAAAGCGAATAATAACGATAAAATGAGTAAATCTCCTTAAATATATACATATGTAAATATGTATGTAAATGGTAAACATATGCCTAGTAGTTATACGGCCCCAGATGGACTGCAGCCACATTGCTTATCAGTGAATCTGTTTTATTGCGATCTCCTCTGTACTTTATGTCTGTCTGGCAGTTAATTCCCATTATCTCCACCTGGCTATCCAGTTGATTAAGTACTTGTTCCCAGTTAGCTTTTCTTCACTTTCGTGCTGATTGCGTTGACAACCTTCAATTGACGGACTTGCCGTTGTTCATATTACGGCGTGCACTGCGTAAACAAGTCGAGGGTCTGTCGCAAATCGGACCTGATTAGGTAATCGAAAAGCTCAACCTTTTGTGCAAGTTTTGTGTTTTTTCTTCTTTTTATCAATGTTAAATTTTTACAATAGGTTTGTCTTAGCATGAAAGTGAGCACTAAGACAGGTTTATAGAAAAAATTTATAAAACACCAAGCAAGAACAATTTTAATACCCGTTACCAGATTAGATCACGAGCTAGTTCCGCGAGTAGCCTAATTATTCTCGCACCTCAAGAGGTGCCAAGGCAAGAAAATAAAAAATGTATATAGAAAAGCTTTCAAAAAAATATATATGTATTCCTTAACAGCAGCATAAAGGCCAAAAGGGGAAACCGCTTTGTACGCTGAATCAGCCAATATACCCAATAAAAACTTTAAATTATTTATTGTTAAATATTTAATTTTCATCAGCTTTTGGTTAGGCACGTGATGGGAAAGCCACAAGTTGACTTAACAACTTGTCTCTAATTGTGTTTATTTATTTGCTTTATGAACAACTGCTTGTTAGGAGCCCACACACGCTGATAACTGTAAAAGTATATTTATAACAGTCACATCGATGATAAGGCAATGTGACTTGTATTCGTCGATTTGATTGCTCGGAAACCAAGACAAATCACAAGACAATTGAAAGATTCAGTATCAGCTGGGGGATCGAGAGATTGAGTATCAGCTGGGGAGCGTGTAATTAAAACATTTGATTAATGCTCTGGGGTATTGTGACTATGTCATGAGGCATGCAACACCCATTACAATAAATCTAAATGAAGCTGTTCAATAACGAAGATCTTAACAAGTTTCTATGCATATATTTCAATTTTAAAATGGCTGTACACTAATGTTTTATTTTAATAATTCTATAATCAAAAAAAAAAAACATTTTTAATCTATTTAAAATTGCAAAATTATATTTTATATTTATTAAATATTAATTAATTAAATAAATTGTTAAGTCTATAGTTTAAAATTATGTATATAAACCAAAAACAAAATTCATTTTCGGAAAATTTTGAAAAAATGTTTTTAATATATGTCCAAATTAAGTATTTGTTCAATTTTGGCATGATTTTTGACAAAAAATTTTACACCTTTAGAATCATGTTAAATGTAGTATTTATACTATTTGTGGCCAGCGAAATCGATTGAACATAAAAATTAGCAATTTTAAATTTAAAAAGAACATTTTTTTCGAAAATGAGTAAGTAATGTATTTCTCAGTGCTCTCAAATTGCCATCTTTTCTTCGTATCTTATAAAATTTTGTTTATTTGTTATACTCGTAGATGTGGAAAGTATATTTGTATTTATTTATATTTTTAGTAACACTTTGGGCTTTATTTGTGAACTGATAAGCTTAATCAAAATTAATTTGCTTGTTGCTTTCTTTGTTTGCCTTGAAAAGCTATCATCTTTGATCGTTGGCAAAAAAATTATAATATTATTATAAAAAAATTAAATATTAACAAAGAACGCATTTCTCATTTGTCTAGTAATGAAAACTGGCAGTTGAATGATTATGTATTTAATTTTGATTTGACAGATTTTCGAAATGAGTTTTTTGAAATTTAAATATTGTTTGTCTATTGCACAGGCGCGCAGCTTTCGTTAGGCAGACCACAAAAAAAAACCAAAAACTATCAAAAAATGCTATCACACGCACACACACACACACACACACACACATGACAAAGTCCACCACCTGCGCTTGTGTAAAAACATGTGTTCATATGTGTAGCCAGTGCATTCTTCCCTCGTTCATTTTTGATTCCACACCCTCTTTTACACTTCTAATCGGTTGCGCTCTCTCTCACTCTCGCTCACTAAGCATTGCACTAAACCGTTTTCTAATACTCCTCCTACTCCTCGCTCTCTCGTTTTGTAGAGAGGCCATAAGTTGCATAAGCGTTTGAATATTTTCTATTGCGTGGCCCTTTGTAGTCTTCTTTTTCTTTAGTGTGCTCTGCGTTTACATGAAATGTAAACACGTAAATATGTAATGTGTGTGTGTGTGTGTTTGTGCGTGTGTTTGGAATTTGGTGTTGGGTCTTCCCTTTGGTCTTCTGCTCAGCTCATTTTGCTGATAGCCGCTTGCTGGCTGCGCTGGGCGCCTATTACAATACTCCAACTAATTAACGGGTTATGACAGGCTTGGCGCCACTTCATCATACGCATTATGATTGTGGCCCCCCCTCGAGAGAGTTTCCTAATTAATGCAAATAGTATTTTCATGGAAATTCGTTGGCCCAACACGCACGTGATTTAATTTGAGTATTTTTTTTTTGGTATGCCACCAACCGATTTTGGGGTAAATATTTGTTGGAGCTCGCGTAACCTCGATCTAAACCAATTATCTCAAGGTAATTGGCCAGGCGCACAGAAACCAATAACAACACAATGCCCTTCTGCAGCTGCAGACTATTTGTGTGTGTGTGTGTGTGTTTATTTTCTACGGAAATACTTTGGAAACAACAGACAAAGGCTAGCTGCACGATAAGTGTGACTTTTGATCGTGACAACAATCTTTGTGCTGCACTTTGCTGCGTGCCTGTGAAAATATCGATCACCTCTTTTGGGGTGTGTGCGTCCATATGAGATTGTATATGAAATGGCAGAGCGAGAAAGAGCATTTGGTGGAAAGAGACGGGATACTATTGCACTCATTTAGTGGCCCTGATCTCGATTTCTTTTAGTTTTATAAATACTAAAATTGTATATTTTAGTAATCTTTAAAGTAGTTTTTTTGTTTGTACTCTTGATACTTGATACTTTTTTAACTTTACCAGTATATCCGCATGTATTTATTTATAGCTATGTTTATAATATAAAACGACGTTCAAGGTGCCTTCAGAGTTTGTGTTCACTTTTTGTTGAGCGCCTGTTGCGTTTTAGATCAATTTTAAAGACAGCGATTCTAAGTGGTTCCTCACCCGTTTCCGTTCGCATTCCATTGCAGCACCTTTAGCAATGGCGCCAGCGAGCAGAGTATACAGCCGGAGAGACGAGCCCGGCTAAACACTGCGCCTGGCATGCGCGGAGCGGCGGGAAGCAGTGCCAACATTATTGGAACTGGCGGCCTCAAGCGCAACTACAATATTCGGAGCGGTTCGAGTGCCAGCCACATTACGGACGACAGCAGCACGGAGAGCTTGGCTCCAGCTGGCAACTTTGCGGGCAGTTTTCGCAGTAGCCTCAGCAAATCCGTGCAGATCAGCGACGGCCGTCGGGCCACGGGTCCGGCCCTGGGACAACGGGACGAGCGGATGGTGTTGCTATCACGCAAGGTGCCATTTTTGATATTCTCAGCATTGCCCTACTACAAGGGTAAGAACGGACGGTAAGTTCTTGATCCCCTTTATCCGTAGAATTCTTTAATTGACGTATCTACAATTTGATGCAGTGCTGAGTTCCGTAAAGAGGATCGTCGACGGCGCAATCCATCCACCTCACGCCCCCTGAGCTCCATTAACGATGCACCCTTTGATCCCTTCGATTTGCTTGGCATCCAAAAGGCCGAAAGCGGTCAGGTTCGTTGTTCACTTCAATATCTGCTAAACTTATCATACTAATTAATTTACTGTCGTTCTTCAGGACATTTCATATGGACATTTGTTGATACCATCTCGTCAGTACGAGAAGGAGCGCAAGAAACATGGAAATGCATCCACAAATCCCTCAATTTTCGAGAATCAAATGGAGATAACGAGCACAGCGGCTCTACGAAATCATGGCATTGCGAGGTTGGTGCCTGTTTAAGGACTGCTTTTAGTTTGTTTATTATTTTTTTGTTCATATACAATATCATTAATATCCCATTTACCACTTTCACACATAAATATTACAATTCAATTACCTCATGGCTCATACATACATTCATTAAACATCAGTTCGCTTAACTGTAATCCTATTTTCCAGGATAATATCCAATTTGAATATTTCATTTGCTTTTTTTACATTTAAAAATATTATTAGTCTTTCCTTGCAAAGAATTTCAACAACAAAATTTAAAATTTTTAGTAAAAACTAAAATTTATTTTTTATGTTTTCCAAAGAAGGAATTTTAAGACTTTTAGCTGTGAAAATGTGTTTATAAAACTTTTTTGTACTCCAGGCTTTCGAATTCATCAAACTTATTTCATCTTCTAATATTATTTGTTTAAAAAATTATATTTATACAGCGCTTAGTGATGAGTATTGGGATCCAAGATTCTATTTTCAAAACTTAAATCACATTTTAAATAACTATGTAACTATTTTAAATAACTATGTAACTATGTAATTTTTAAAGTAAAAACCTTTTCTTTGGAAAACCCATTTAAATTGATAAAGTAAAAAGTTACTTTCGTATACGAAATTGAAGATTATCTTTTTCCAGCCAACTTATTTGGTTCAAACTGTTTACATAACTCTTTAAATTCTTCCTCAAAAGGTTTATAAAAGTGTCAAAAATAAACAGTTCATTTAATTTATTTATTATTTTTTGTCCACGTGCTAAAACGCGTACACGTAACCGAAATAACTGCAACTTGGCTGACGAAACAAAATTCTATAAATTTTAAATTGTATTCTGAGTCAGCAGCATTGAAAAAAAAATTTTTTTTTTACACACAATTACGTAATGCGGCTGACACATCAAATAAACAATTTATATAATAGAAAATTGTGATATCTTAGAACATGGTCCCATCCCATGAACCATTTATTATCGAAATAACTGTACAGAAACGTTTCGATGCATTTTGTACCATTAACTTTTGCTAATCATAACGCTTTGCACTACTTCGTTTCAGCACAAAAACCATAACCAAACATCAAGGCAAATGGTAAATTTTTGAAGCAGCTAATAAGTAACAATTGTCTGCGACTATCTCAGCAATGGGCATAACCGAATTTAATGACAGTCTCCGCCCATAGCTCAGATAGGTCGCAGCGCTTAACTAAAGCTTTCAACTATCCTACATACCACTAACAAAGTTCACACTTCACATTTGCACACATTCAAAAACTTTGCAACGCTTCAACCAACTTGCTTTTACTTACGCTTTGCATTAGATCGAGATTTTCGAGAATTCCCAGCTCAATAATTTGTGCTTGATGCATTCACAGGTGCTTCACATACGAGAACAATAATCGCAATAATACAGCGAGTCCAACGCCCGATCTCAAGCTGGACATGGACATGGAGAGCATCATTCTAAGTGGAGACACGGCGCGTGGTCTGCCGGTTAGTAAAGCAATTCAGCCACTTTATCCAACTAGAACTAATACGAATCCTTTTAATTTTAGAATCAACAGTACTCGGCTAGCATCTTGGATGATCCTGAGCTGATTGCCGGCAAGCATCGCACATTGCTCACGTTCACCTCGTATATGACATCTGTCATTGACTATGTGCGTCCATCCGATTTGAAAAAGGAGCTCAACGACAAGTTTCGGGAAAAGTTTCCCAGCATCCAACTGACCTTAAGCAAACTAAGAAGGTAGCAAACAACCCATTGCGATAAATAGTTCAGGAAATTTTGGTATTAACACACAAAGTTTGACGAAGATCAAAGAAATGTAATTCTAAACAATTCTGGATTTTCGTTATACTCTTTCATTAAATACAAAGGCGATACAAAACAATTATTGTAAAGTAATTTAATTTGATTTTATCAAATTTAGAAAATGTTTGAAATTCTTAAATATTATCACTTGCTCTATGTGATCTCTTTTTGATTGATCTCTCCAAAATTCCAAAATTGACCTGAATAATCTATTTGCAATCACCTTATTAAACCCGATTTTTTTTTTTAATTTCACAGCATCAAACGGGAAATGCGTCGCATCAACAAGCTGGATTCGCGGATCGATTTGGTGACCATATCGCAGGCGTATGTTTACTTTGAGAAACTGATTTTGGCCAACTTGATCAACAAGAGCAATCGTAAGCTTTGCGCCGGCGCCTGCCTGTTGCTCAGCGCCAAGATGAACGACGTCAAGGGGGATGCGCTGAAGAGTCTGATCGAGAAGACCGAGAATGTATTTCGCTTGAATCGCAAGGAGCTCATCTCCTCGGAGTTTGCCGTGCTCGTCGCACTCGAGTTCAGTTTGCATGTGCCGATGAACGAGGTGCTGCCCCATTACCAGCGATTGCTCTACGAATCCTAGAGTTGGCCCAGGCGCTGCGCCGAAGGACGATTGACGGCGGCAGCGCAGGCGGCGGTGGCCCTAGCAGCGGCTACCACCCGACAACATTTGCGTCGCAAGGGCAGTCGCAAGTAATGCCGGATTCTGATGCATACTCTCCGGCTGCCACTGAGCGTAACTGTACTTATATTGCATATTTTTTGGGATTGGATTTTTTTAATATATATATATATGGGAAACAATAATTTTTTAGGTATTGAATAAGTTTTGATATACGAAACAATTGACAAGAAATTATAAGCGATGGAAAAAAAACATATAAGAAAAAAAAAAAGAGTTATAATCCCCCTAAAACCTATCCGGTAATAGGCGCTTCCACATACATATATACTAATTAGATGTTAAGTGTTTTTCTTTTAGCAAGTTTTTTGTTTGAGTTTGTTATAGATCAAGTATAAGTAAATAAATAAACTGACAAAAATATTTTTATGGTTGTGCAATCAAATTTACATATGTGGCGATAACTCGAAAAACGGCTGACGCTTATCAATTTGAGCTGTTGTTGTTGTCACAATTGGTGGGGTCCCATGCAACGTGAAAATATTCAAATTCAACCTGAAGCGCTCTTAGCTCGATCTCTGCCTCTTCGCATTGCTGTTAGCCGCATTAACAAAGCTAACTAATCCGCCCCAACAAAACCAACTTGAGCTTTATTTACCACTGAAAATCCAAGCGACCCTACATGGGGGAGACCAGTACAAATCGCCCGATTATTTGGCCCTCATCAATCAAAAATCAATAAATAAATTGCGATCGATTATTTGTCTGCGCAACAGGCGCCCAGCAGACAGCGACAGGCAAACAGCGCAACTACTAAAAAAAAGAGTTCTGTGCGAGTCTATAAACACAAATGCGGGCCACGATAACCCAAAAATAATAATACACACACGTGCACCAGTTGGTCCGGGTCCATATGGATTCGATTTTCGGTTATTGTTGTTAACAGTTAATTCTGTTTATACCCTGCTCCCAAAGCAGACAGCAACAGGTAATACTGACTTACTGAATAGAATAATTTTTAAGTGTTGTATTTGCCCTCATACAAAAAATATAAAATTAAAAAAATAAAAATAGAGTGACCATTTTTTGTCAATGCCCACTGATCGACTATCGATAAAATCGATATATTATCTCCATGGTTCTAAAGATTAATGTATGAAATTATTTGTATACAGATTACTGATAATTGCCTCTAAAGATCACACAAACAATTTTTTTATACACGACCACTGGGGGCGTGGCAAATGGATGAAATTACAAAAATTAATACTTTTTCATTTAAAAAAAATGTTGAAGATAATTTTGTTATATATACCATAAACAGATTTGAGTACTTATTGACGGTTCTTTTATCTGCCTAATTTTAAAGTAATTAATAATTTAATAAATCTCCAGAGCTGTTGTACAGGGCATTTTCTAGTCGAGCGATCTGATGCGGATCATTCTTGTTTGTTTTGATAAGACTTGTTGTTGTGTTTGTTGTAACTGATTTGGGCAGCCAGCAAATGGGCAGAGGTTGCCGCTGCACACACATGACGCTGAAACGGGCAAAGCGGACTGTGTGCGTGTGTGAGCATGTGTGTGTGTGCATGTTTGTTGTTTAATCAGTTCTTGTGTTATCAGCATAGAATGCGAATTGCACTTGTCAAAATTGAAAAGACGCAGAACGCATTTTAATTGCAGAAAAATTATTGCAACAATTTATTAATTTTATAAGAGTATGTTGAAGATTTTTATTAAAGTTTATTTTTTTTTAATTTTTTAATAAATAAATCCATTTCAAATAGGTTGACATATCCACTTCATACTTCTTTGGTTCAAGCCAGGTTGGCAGCTTTGGTTTCAAAATCTAAATTATTGCAACAAATATTTATACATTGTACATATTTCAAAACTAACGAGCAAAATCATCAAAATTCCAACTATCATATTAACGCATTCTAATAAACAGGTGTTACAGACTCATTAGTGTGACTTTGGACAGACACACACACACACTCGCAGGTAGAACATGTGCCATATATTTTGTGTATATAAGGGTATATGTACAGCACAGGCATCTGCACACGTGTTCTTTGTCCAATATATGTATGTACGTATGTAGAGCTGTTGCCTACCACATGCCACATGCTGTTGCATAATGAAAATGCTTAAAACTAATTAACGCAAAAGCAAAGCCGGAACCGAATCTGTTTACTCCCCCTCAGTCTGTTGCCCTTACTATCGCTCGCTCGCTCTCTCCCTCTCTCTCTCTCTATCTATCTGTCTCCCTTTCTCGCTCCATTCGCTTGCGTTCGTCGTTCTGGTGTTCTGCTCGCCTGATATTCGCGTCTGCCGCTTGTCTAGGCCGTCGCAAAAACAGCAGCAGCAAAAGTTTATTTATTACTCATTAGCACGCAAGACGGCAGCGCAGCGCAGCGCAGCGCTGTCACGTTGACGACTTTTGCCATCTCTTTGGCTCATTTATTAAGAAAAGCCGCGGCACACGCCCAAGCGAGCGCAGAACAGAACAGAACAGAACAGAGAACACACGCACACAAAACTTTTTCATTAAAATTTCGTTTTTATTTCGTTCATTAAGTTGGCCCGTTGCGCACTTTTCTCCCCATCCGCACACACACACCATTATTGCTACCCCACATTGCCTTATCTTTTGTGGCTTTTTGTTGTTGTTGTTGTGTTCGTTAACAGTTTTAGTCACTGGGCTCACTAGTTAACTTTTTCTGTTGCTGCTGCCGCCGCCAGTTGCCCTGTGCCCTGGCCAAGCCCTCGACGCTGATTGGAAAGTTCTGTCTGCATTTTCAGCAGCGACGTTCCGCCGCTGACGCGTTTCTTCTACGGCTGCTGCTGCGACTGCTGCCGCTGCTGCTGCTGCTGCTGCTGCTGCTGCTATATTGCTTCTGTTGCCTGTCTGCTGGCTGTGGTTTTCTGTGCGCCTGATACTGTGCGCCGAGTTAATTGGTTTGCAAACAAATTAACCAACGTGGGTGTGTACGTTTCCTAATTAGCAGCTTTTGTAATTAAATATGCCCGCAGCCATTCACACACACACGCACTCATGTGTACGGCTCCTCTCTCTTTCTCTCTCTCTCTCTCTCCCGCTCTGTTGTGTGTGTACAATGGCATAACGGTTCATGTGACTGTAAGGCGCAGTGGCAGCTACTGGGGGGCCGCATTTCTAGCTAATGAACAGGCAATCCCCTTTAAAGCACGTCCTAGTCGTGCACGGGTGAGGGGTGCAGCAGCGGTAACAACTCTGACGTCCCGAATGGAAATGCATTTTAATTAGGGGTTTTTGTTGGCTTTTGTTTTTAGTTCTTTTTTGTAGACTGCTGCTGCTCGAAGTGCTGCGCTGCTTTGGCTTCGTTCATTAGTTGAATTGAGGCGTACAGCGCAGGGTTGTCAAGTAGCGAAAGCTATGAAAATAAATGCAACTATAAAAGTAATAATGAAAGAAAATTAGTAACGTTACAAAGATGTAAAATTATGATTATTCAAAGTACAGGATATTGTTATTAAAAAGTGTTCTACCAACTAATATTAGATACACTTATTCAATTAGTCAATTTTTTATAAAATATCAACAATAAACTATCATTTTATACTTGTTTACGAAATTAAAAGAATTTATTATGACATGTTCGTCTTGCTCTCTGTCTTGCTATCCACTAGGGACGTGGTTATATTATTATATTAGAATATTATTGGCGTCGATAAAAGGAGAAAAATCGCATAAAAAATCAGAGAAATCTTGATAGTAGGTTTTTTAAATTTCCTTTTTTCGGCTGTAATTATTTTAACTAAAATGTATCTAAAAAGAAAAATAATAATAATAACAACCTGTACAATTTCCAAAATGTAATTACACTAGCAGCTCTTGGGTATGGTGGCAACCCTGGGCAACCGAACGCTAAGCGCACCTAATGGAACATTGCCAAGTGGGGAGGTTGTGGTCCACAATGGCTGAAGCCGGCACAGGCAGCGGTGCCTGTGCTGGGCTCTGAAGGCACAGCTATACATGTGTTTGTATGTACGTGGAGCCGCCTGGCTACCAGAGGCAGACATAGTCCGTGCCGGGTCTTGCCATTCATACGATTGTCCTTTTTTTTTTTTGATTTTTTTTTGTTCAATTCAATTCAATTTTAGCAGCACCGAAAAGGGTCCAATTAAAAAACCACAACAATTAACGAGCCAAGTGAGTTAACTTGGCATAAATGGAATTTTAATTGGCAACATAAGAGCGGCAGCAACAACTACCAAACAGCCAGTGAAAAGAGCCAAGAGCAGGAGCGGAGTGACTCGATAAGTGACTGCAGCCAAGAAGGGGAGAGGCACACTCGATGAAGAAAGGGAGAGCGAGAGAGAAAGAGAGAGAGACTGCTCGTTACGAGCTGGGAGTAGTTAAGTAAATGAGCATTTTGTTTCACTAATGAACACTAATGAATGCTGGAGACAACACTTGGGCTAAGCTGTATGCGTGTGTGTGTGTGTGTGTGTGTATGTATATCTGTGTCTGTGTGTGTGTGTGCTGCTGCTTTTGTTGGTTTGGGGTTTTGTGTTGTTAATTAATAAACACGAAAGCCGGGCCAGGCCAGTCCCATTGTGTGTATGTGTGTATGTGTGTGTGTGCCCAGTTTTGAAGGGGTTAAAATAAGCAATTAGTTGGATTTTCAGCTAGGCGCACAGCAAACGCAGAGCCGTCGAAACCGGCAACAGGCATACAGGCAACTTTGGGAGGCAAGCCGACGACATGAAAAACTTTCAAACTGTTGCCGACCAACGCTGTCGACATCGCTTCTTCTAACGAGCAGCGGATAGGAACCGTTGCTGCTTCTGCTGCTGCTGCTGCTGCTTGGGGTCGAGTTGCAAGCGTCAGGGCGAGCGCCAGCGCGAGAGCAACCCGAGCGCGGGACGAAACTTGTCGTCACTGTGGCACATAAGCCTGTCACGCATTGGCCCCGACTTCGACTTCACTCGCGTGCAGACCAGTGTGGGTGAACGGTCGAAAATGCTTTCGCCTGTCCCTTTTGCGGTTTCTGTTGTTCCTCGCTGGCTAATTAGTGTGGCGGCTTTCACGTCAGCGTTCGCTTCGTGCGTGGAGGCATCCCACAGGTGGCAATACACATACATATTGCAGTGTTTGACACAGCTTACAGTACATAAGTAAATTATCTTTAAATAGTGCTTGTGTTTGTATTTAATCCGATCAGCTTTAGGCGCAATTTAAATAATATTGATAAAATATTATTGGAAACGTGTTTCTAGTTTCAGAATATATGTATGTATAAAATTGTTACACTCGTTTACGAAGTGAAAAGAGTATATTGGAAGTGCACAACGTCTCTCTGTCTCTATAAAACATCCATAGCTGATGATGATGATGATGTTGTTGCTGTTGTTGTTGTTGCTGCTGCTGCTGCAGCGGTTGCTGGTGCTGTTGTTGTTTTTTGACATAAAACTCACTTTCTAATGACCATATCTCGGCCAAATAGAGTCCGATCCCGGAAAGATACACCTCTCTAAACTCGTAAAAGTCTAAATAATCGATTTCCATCAAAATATTTCGATTTTAAAATTTTCACGATTTTGACAAAATCTGTGATTTTTGTCAATAATGATAATGAGGTTTTTTGACATAAGACTCACCTTCCAATGACCATATCTCGGCCAAATAGAGTCCGATCCCGGAAAGATACACCTCTTTAAACTCGTAAAAGTCTAAATAATC